>JAODAL010011343.1:0-100488 GCA_025379985.1 Phyllomedusa bahiana
ATACCCGGGATGCTAATTTCCCCAAAATACCCGGTGATGTTTTACACCCAACTATACCCTATAATATCAACACACACACTATACCGGTGCTATATACCACAACACCACTTTTTCCCGTGAGCTATTACACCACACCACCCCCAACCCCGGGGATGCTATTTACACACACCACTAACCCCGGGATGCTTATCACACAACATACCCGGTGATGTATTTACCCCAAACCCATACCCGGGGAGGGTTTAACAAAACACCATAACCCGGTATGCTTTTACCAACACCATACCATTAGCTATATACAACACTATACCCCCGGGGTGATATACACACACACAACACTTACCCGGGTGTTTCTATATACACACAACACACTATACCCGGTGATGCTATATCACAAAACACTATAACCGGTGGGCTATAAAAACACTTTAACCCGGGGATGATAACACCACAACTATAACCGGGGTGAATATACAACCACCTAAAACCCGGGGTGCTTTTAAACACACCAACACCTTAAAGGGAGTATATACCCCACCCACTATACCCCGGGGATGCTTATACCACACACACAATAACCGGTGATGCTATATACCCACACACCACATACCTGATCTTTTATACACACACACTATACCCGGTGATGCTATATATACACACACCATACCCGGTGATGCTATAAATAAAAACCACACAACACCAAAACCCGGGGATGCTTTTTAAAACCCCCAAAACCCTTAACGGGTTTTGCGAGCTAATACACGCCTGTACCCGTGATGCAGCTTTTATAAGCCTGACCCGGTGATGCGGCTAATACACGCGCTGTACCCGGGGATGGGGGGGGGCTTAACACGCGTGTTCCCGGTGATGCGAGCTATTACACGCGCTGTAAACCGGGGTGCGGCTATATACACGCCTGTACCCCCTGTCGAGTATTACACGCGCTGTACCCCGGGGTGCAGCTAATACACGCGCTGTACCCTATGCGACTTATACACGCGCTGTACCCGGGGTGCGAGCTATAACACCCGTAACCCGGTGTGCGAGCTAAATACACGCGCTGTACCCCGGGGAGCGAGCAAAACACGCGTGTACCCCGGGGATGGACTATATAACGCGCTGTACCCCGGGGATTCGATATATTCCCGCGCTGTACCCCTGATGCCGAGCTATATACACGCCTGTACCCGGTGATGCGAGCTAATATACAGCGCTTTACCCGGGGAGCGAGCTATTACACGCGCTGTACCCGGTGATGCGAGCTATATACAGCGCTGTACCCGTGATGCGAGCTAAATACACGCGCTGTAAACCCCCTGATGCGAGCTATATACACGCGCTGTACCCGGTGATGCGAGCTATATACACGCGCTGTACCCGGTGATGCGAGCTATATACACGCGCTGTACCCGGTGATGCGAGCTCTATGCACGCGCTGTGCCCGGTGATGCGAGCTATATACACGCGCTGTACCCGGTGATGCGAGCTATATACACGCGCTGTACCCGCTGATGCGAGCTATATACACGCGCTGTACCCGGTGATGCGAGCTATATACACGCGCTGTACCCGGTGATGCGAGCTATATACACGCGCTGTACCCGGTGATGCGAGCTATATACACGCGCTGTACCCGGTGATGCGAGCTATATACACGCGCTGTACCCGGTGATGCGATCAATAAAAACGCGATGTACCCGGTGATGCGAGCTATATACACGCGCTGTACCCGGAGATGCGCGCTATATACACGCGCTGTACCCGGGGATGCGAGCTATTTTACACGCGCTTACCCGGTGATGCGACTATAATACACCGCTGTACCGGTGATGCGACTATATACACCCCTGTACCCGGTGATGCCATCTATATACACGCGCTGTACCCGGTGATGCCATCTATATACACGCGCTGTACCCGGTGATGCGATTATAACAACCGCTGTACCCGGTGATGCGATCTATAAACACGCGCTGTACCCGGTGATGCGATTATACCCCGGGCTGTACCCGGTGATGCGAGCTATATACACGCGCTGTACCCGGTGATGCGATCTATATACACGCGCTGTACCCGGTGATGCGATCTATATACACGCGCTGTACCCGGTGATGCGATCTATATACACGCGCTGTACCCGGTGATGCGATCTATATACACGCGCTGTACCCGGTGATGCGATCTATATACACGCGCTGTACCCAGTGATGCGATCTATATACACGCGCTGTACCCAGTGATGCGATCTATATATACGCACTGTACCCAGTAATGCGATCTATATATACGCACTGTACCCGGTGATGCGATCATATACACGCGCTGTACCCTGGGGGCATCTATATACACGCGCTGTACCGGTGATGCGATCTATATACACGCGCTGTACCCGTGATGCGATCTATATACACGCGCTGTACCCGGTGATGCGAGAACTAAACACGCGCTGTACCCGGTGATGCGATCTTTTTACACGCGCTGTACCCGGTGAGCGATCTATATACTCGCCTGTACCCGGTGATGCGATCTATATACACGCGCTGTACCCGGTGATGCGATCTATATACACGCGCTGTACCCGGTGATGCGATCTATATACACCCTGTACCCGGTGATGCGATCTATATACACGCGCTGTAGCCGGGGATGCGTCTTATACACGCGCTGTACCGGTGATGCATCTATATACACGCGCTGTAAACCCCGGGGATTTCGATCTATTTACACGCGCTGTAACCCGGTGATGCGACTATATACATGCGCTGTACCCGGTGATGCGATCTATATACACGCGCTGTACCCGGTGATGCGAGCTATATACACGCGCTGTACCCGGTGATGCGAGCTATATACACGCGCTGTACCCGGTGATGCGAGCTATATACACGCGCTGTACCCGGTGATGCGAGCTATATACACGCGCTGTACCCGGGGATGGAGTATATACACCGCTGTACCCGGTGATGGAAGCTATATACACGCGCTGTACCCAGGTGATGCGAGCTATATACCGCGCTGTACCCGTGATGCACATTTACACGCGCTGTACCCGGTGATTTCGATCTATATACACGCGTGCCCCGGTGATTTCGATCTAATACCCGCGCTGTACCCCGGTGGGAAAGCTTTTATATACACGCCTGACCCAGTTTATGCCCATCTATATACAAAGGCTTAACCCCTTTATGCATCAAAAATTTCTCGCGCTGTACCCAGTGATGCGATCTATATACACGCACTGTACCCAGTAATGCTATATATACCCACTATACCCAGTGATGCTATATACCCACTATACCCAGTGATGCTATATACCCACTATACCCAGTGATGCTATATACCCAGTATACCCCAGTTTGGTTTCTATTTAACCCCCTATACCCGTGGTGCTAATTTCCCGTGGTGCCCATATACCCATGGTGTAATAAACCCCGTGGGGCTATAAAACCCCGTTGGGGCTTTTAAAACCCCGTATACCCAGGAAGCTATTTTACCCAGTTAACCCAGGATGTTTATACCCAGTAAAAACCCCGTGGGGTATAATTTCCCCTGGTGCTATTAAAACCCTTTTACCCCCTGGGGCTATATCCCGTATAAACCCCGTGGGGCTTTTATACCCCGGGGGTGTATATACCCCCTCTATAACCCATGGGTGTATATACCCAGTTTAACCCGTGTTTCTATATACACACCAAAATAACCCGTGATGCTAACACCCAGTGTTTCCCATATACCCCTAAAAACCCGGGGGATGCAAAAATACACACTATACCCGGCGATGCTATATACCCACTATACCCGGCGATGCTATATACCCCCTTAAAACCCGGCGATTTCCCTTTTACCCCTATCCCGGCCCTTTCAAAAATACCCACTTACCCGGGTTTCTATTTTTCCCCAAAATTTTTCCCCCCCGATGCTTTATACCCACTAAAACCCGGGGATGCTTTTATTACCCATTATAAACCCGGCGTTTCTAATACCCAATGTGCTATAAAACCCAGTGATGCTTTTTTACCCGTTATAAACCCCGTGAAGGGGTTTTTAAACCACACCAAAAATACCCAGTGGTTTCTTAACCCCCCGGTGATGCTATATACACACACACACTATACCCGGTGATGCTATATACACACACACTATACCCGGTGATGCTATATACACACACACACTATACCCGGTGATGCTATATACACACACTATACCCCGGGGTTTCTATTTTACACCACAATATACCCGGGGTTTTTCTATTTTAAAACACACATATATTCCCCCTTTTTGCTATATTTTTCAAACACTATACCCGGTGATGTATTACCCCAACCCCACTATACCCGGTGTTGCTATATTCCCCAACCTTTTTCCCCGGGGATGCTAAAATAAACAAAACTTTACCCGGTTTATGCTATATTACAAAACACAAATTTTAACCCCCGGGGTTAAAAAATAAAACACCCCATCCAAATTTACCCGGTGATGCTTTTACCACACACTTTCCCCGGTGATTCTATAAAACACACCCCTTTAAAACCGGGGATGCTTTTATAAAACCCACAATTACCCGGTGATGCTATTTTACACACCCCACTTTTAAAACCCCGGGTGTTATAACACACACCCTTTACCCGGTGATGTTATACACCCCCACTATACCCGGTTTTTGCTATATACACAAACCCCTATACCCGGTGATGGGGTATTTTCCCAAAAACCCCGGGGAAGGGGTTTTTAACACCCCTATACCCCGGGATGCTATATACACAAAACACTTTACCCGGTGAAGCTAAATTTAACCCCAAAACCCTTTACCCCGGGGATGCTTTTTTACCACACATATACCCGGGGGATGTATATACACCCCAACTATACCCTGATGCATATACACACTATACCCGGTGATGCTATATACACACACACACTATACCCGGTGATGCTATATTTCCCCACAAAACTTTAAACCCCGGGGATGCTTTTATTCACACCCCACAAAACCCGGTGATGCTATTTCACACACAATTACCCCCCTGATGCCAAAATTCACACCACTATAACCCCGGGGATGCTATAAAACACACAAAACTATACCCCGGGGATGCTATATACAAACCACACTTACCCGGTGATGGGTATATTCACACACACTAAAAAAACCCGGGGATGCTTTATACACAACCTTTTTAAACCCCGGTTTATGCATATACACACACACTATACCCGGTGATGCAAAATTTCCCACACACTTTAACCCGGGTTTCTATAACATCAACTATACCCGGGGATGGCCCATATACAAAACAAATACCCCGGGGTTTTCTATATACACCACTATACCCCCCGTGTTTAAAACACCCACTTTACCCGGTGATGCTATTTTACACACAAATATACCCCGGGGATTTTTATTTTACACACACATACCCGGCGATGCTTTATACACCCCCTATACCCGGCGATGCTAATTTTTTAAAACCCCATTTCCCCGCCCATGCTATATACACACCACTATTTCCCGGCGGGGGCAAAATTTCACCCAAATATTTCCCGGGGATGGGGTATTTACCCAAAATATACCAGTGGTGCTAAAATTTTTTTAGTGGGCTAAAATACCCAGTATACCCAGTGGTGCTATATACCCAGTGGTGCTATATACCCAGTGGTGAATTTTAACCCCGTATAAACCCCGTTTGGGGCTTTTTTACCCCGAAAACCCCCTGGTGCTTTTATACACCTCTATTCCCATGATGCTATACACCCCAGTATGCTATAACCCCCCGATTCCCCCGTGATGCTTTATACACACACTATACCCCGTGATGTTTTTTACCCACTATACCCCGTGATGCTATTTACCCCATACCCAGTGATTTCTATTTACCCCTATACCCAGGGTTGCTATATACCCACTATACCCTTTAGGGTATATTTTCCCCTATAACCCCGTGTTTCTATATACCCACCCATTCCCAGTGATGCTATATACCCAGTATAACCCTGGTTCCCATTTTCCCAGTAAAACCCGTGGTGCTATTTTCCCAGTATTTCCCGTGGTGAATTATAACCCCGTAAAACCCGTTTGGGGCCCTTTTTACCCATGGTGCTTTATACCCCCGTATTTCCCAGTGGTGCTATTTTAAACCCCGTTTACCCCCCGGGGCTATATACCCAGTGGTTTCTTTATCCCAGTGGGTTGGGTATATTCCCCGGGTTTTCCCCGGGGGTGCTAATTTTACCCAGTATACCCCGTGGTGTAAAATACCCTTATAACCCCCGGGCTATATACACAAATCTATAACCCCGGGATGCAAAATTTTCCCCTATACCCCGTGAGGGTATATACCAACCCCCTTAAACCCCGGGATGCCCATATACCCACTATGCCCCGGTGATGCTATATACACACACACCTTTAAACCCCGTGTTTCTTTATACCCCCCTAACCCGGGGATGCTATATACACAAAACACTTGTAACCCCGTGTTTTATAAAAACCCACTATAACCCCTGATGCTATACTAAAACACACATTTACCCGGGGTGCTAAAATACCCCCCGTATACCCATGATGCAAAATTTCCAGTTTTTCCCCTGATGCTATAAACCCCTAACCCAGTGATGCTTTATAAACCCGTTAGAGGGGGCTATTTACCCCGTTACCCCTGGGGCTATTTAAACCCCGGTAAAACCCAGTGGTGTATATACCACTCTAAAAACCCAGTGATGCTTTTACCCCCCAGTGGGTGCAAAAACCCCGTATTAAAACCCGTGTGCTATATACACAACTTAAAACCCCCTGATTTCTATATTTTCCCACTATACCCAGGGGGGCTAATTTTCCCACTATTCCCAAAAGGGTGGGTATATACCCCCATTCCCGTGAAAAGTATTTTACCCCCCTTTTACCGTGATGCTATTTTACCCACTATACCCCCTTTATGTATATACCCCCCTATAAACCCCGTGATGTATTTAAACCCCCTATAACCCAAAGGGTGTATATACCCAGTATACCCGGTGATGCTATATACCCAGTATACCCCCATATACCCAGTATAACCCAGGGGTTTCAAAATTTTCCCGTTTTAAACCCCGGGTTCTTTTTACCCAGTGGGGGCTATAACCCAGTATACCCATGGTGGGTATAAACCCAGGGTGCAAAAACCAGATACCCAAATTGGGGTTTTTCCCATTTACCCATATTCCCGTGGTTTCTATATTAAAACCCTAACCCCCAAAAGATGCTATAACCCACTATTTTCCCCTTGATGCTTAAACCAAAACAAAACCCATTTCCCCGTGATGCTAATTTTCCCACTATGCCCCCGTGATGCTATATACCCCCACACCTATACCCAGTGAAAGCAAAATAACCCCCCCATACCCGGGGTGCAAAATTTTCACACCAAAACTACCCTTGGTTTCTAAAATACCCACTATTTCCCCGTGATGCTAATACAACACTATACCCAGTGATGCCCATTACCCAGTAAACCCAAATGGGTGCTATATAAACCAGTAAAACCCAGTGATGCTAAATATCCGTATTAAACCCCGTGATGCCCATTTTACCCGTTTTTAAACCCAGGGGATCTAAAAATTCCCAGTTAACCCCGGGGAGCTATTACCCAGTATACCCAGTGATGCTATATACCCTTAAAACCCAGTGATGCTATAAAACCCATTTACCCGTGAGGGTATAAAAACCCCTTTTATCCGGTTTATGGCCTTTTTACCCATAAAACCCCCGTGATGCATAACCCGTATACCCGGTGATGCTATATACCTATACACACTGAAAGCAAAAGACTTTTAGCACTAGAGCACCACAGCCCTCCGCTTACAGTATCCGCCAGCCCTCAGGGGCCCCGCATTCCCGCGCTGCGGGGGCACACACGCAAGGGCAATGACCCCCTTCCTGCTCCCAGCGGCGGCCGCACACTCCTACCTGTACACGGCTCCTCTTCACATCAGCCTCCCGCTGCCCGGACGCCCCCAAACCCAAACCCCCCCACATGTCCACCGCCCCCAAACCGATGCCCACCGGGCTAAAAGACAGCGGAACCAGCTCGACCCCGCCTACAAAACCACGCCCACACCGCGTATCCCACACCCGCCTCCCCGAAAAACCCCCCCCAGCAGCCCCTCCCAAACCCCCCCCCCTTCCCCCTAAAAATCCTATGAAAATCCCCCGGTGTGCCCCAGCCCCTTTCCTCACACTCCGGCCCGGCCCGCGGGGAGGTTTTTCCCGGGCGTGGCCAACCAGACCTTTCCCAGGGGCCCGGGGCCCAAACCGTCAAAACATCTCTCGCTGGTGACGTAGCGCTCCGGGAGAATTTTTGACCCCCGCCCCCCTTGGGCCCTTTTTTCCCCCTTTGGCATTAAGGGGGAATGACTGGATGACGTCAGCCTGGGAGGGCGCGGCAGGTTGCTGTACGGGGGGCGTCGGTCTGTATAGAGCGCGGGGGTTTTAATACACGGACTGACATGGAGGAAACGGTTGTTTAGTACAGCTCTTGTGACGTCAGCATTGTAATTGCAGACGTTTAGTGTGTTACGTTGTCATTTCGTGAGGCAGGGTGGTGGCGCTGTCTTTTGGGTTAGGGGGTGGTGTGCACATAGATTGTTGCTGCGTTTTTATGGTTTTCATTTTCCCAAAAGTAGGGTAGTTTATCAAAAAATGTAAAGTAAACTGTCTTGCCCCCAGAACCAAACAGCACGCCCTTTCATTCCCTTTTCTCAGTGAGGGAAGAACGGAGTCTGGGTTTCAGGGGGAACAGACAGTTGTCTTTATTAGTCAGGCTCGTCTAACAGGATTCTCTTCAATTATTTCGCTTTGTTTTTTCCATCATAACATTTCTCAGTTGTAGTAAGTGGTGTCTTCGTATTTGTGGCTCAGCGTCCATTCAGTCTGTGCATCTTTGTATTTCCATATCCGTTAGTCGGAGACGGAGCAAGGGGCACAGTCTTTTTCAAACTTAAACCCAGCGCCTTCGAAAAAATCACATGACTGGGCCCATCGGCATCCGGCTCCTCCCAGCCAGGCTTGGACTGGCCCACAGGGGAGTAACGGAAACCCCTGGTCATGGTGGGTCCCTTTTAGGGAGCCTCTAAAGAACCATTAATGCTATCAGCAATACATGAAAAAATTTTGGATTTTTTGTTCAATGTTTTTGATCAAAAAATATTTTTAAACCCCCCCCCGGCTTTTTAATGGGATCTCAAGGGGGTGGTCCTTTTCTCTATTTTTTTTTTTTCATTTTTAGTCCCAAAATTTAGATTTTTCATTGGGGCAATCAGCCCCCCATAAAAACCCGAGAGAAAAAAGAAAAAAAGCCCAACCTTCAAGCATACTGACTGATTAACAAACTGTGGAGGTGGGTGGGGTTGCAACAAACCAAATTTGGGGGATTTCATTCCTCCCTATTTTAAATAAAAGCAATATTTGCCAAAGGGAACTATAGTTCTGCACAAAAAAAAAAATTTTTGAAAAAAACAATGTGAACCTGGGTGCCCCTTGCTTGGTTTGTGGCCCCTATAAATTTTCTCAAAGTTTTTTTTCCCTTTTTGGGGGAAGGCCCCAGAGAAAAAGATGCCGAAAACAAGACCTTTTAAAATTTCAAGGTTGTGTGTCTTTATACTAGCTGTAGCGTTAGGCCCCCAAAAGGGTTAAAAGGGGGTTTTTCTACTAAAGGATTGCTTTTTTTGTTAGAGATCTTTCAAAAAAAAGTCACTTTGAAAATTTGTTTTCCATTAACTGCCGGGGGTGTGGAGTCGACAAGCCAAAGGGCCCCCACTCCGGGGCTCCCCCATTTTCCCAAACCTCCCATCCCTTATACTGGGCCCCTGGTTAAGTGATATCTTTACTGTAGTAAAAGGTAACCTCAGGTTTTTTCAAACCTTTTGATTACAAAAATTTAAAACTATTTTGGTTTGGGAAAAGCCCCTGACAAGCAAAAAGGGGAAAAAATTTTTTTAATCTTTTTAAACTTGTAGGAAAAGTTGGGAAAAAAAAAGCTGTATTTTGTATCCAAATTTCCCGTTGCCCCCGACTTTTGGGGAAAGTGAGAAGAGATGGGATGTTTTGGTCCAAAATATGCTTGAATCTGTTTTAGAGGCCCGAAGGGTTTAAAGGGAGTATTTAAAAAACAAAAAGGTTTGGATTTCCCCCAAATTTCTAACACAATAATACAAATTAACATTTTGATTTTTAGGAGCAAAACAAAAACAATGCAGTTACAGGAAAGAATCTGCAGAACTAAGCAGATGCTAAATACTTGGCAAGTTCCAAATTTATGTATAAGATAGGTAAGATGACTGTATATAAAATTACAGTAGCCTCTATACAAGCTGTAGTGGATGAAGAGATATGGACCTGAAAGTCACAAATTCAAAACATTGTTACCCTTTTGCTTTTCAGTGTAAAATATATTTATTGGATATGACTTTAGAACACAAAAAATTGTACATATGCAAAACACTGCAGGAACATTTGTCAAGTCTCTGAATTTGAGAAATAGTATTGCCTCCATCGGATCCTTCATACATGACCTCACATCTGATCTCATTATTTCCAGGCTAGAGAACGGCCTCTCTACACTAACTTGGGTTGGGAGAAAAGTAGTGACCCCATGGGCAACATCTCTAACAATGTCAGGAATTGCCTCAGTCACAGTCAGTTTTGATGAATGGTTGATCGTCTACTTCTTTGAAAGAGTGAAAAATGTTGCTGAAATCTGTTTGCCTGGGAGCAGAATCTTTTCCCCTGGGGCAGCGCTTTGCCCGCTCCATGTCATCAATTACACTCCTCATGTGATGAGGCTGAAGTATGGGAGCAGCAGCACTGGCCGGACCCAATTCCTCTTGTCTTTGCAAATGCTCGAACTAACTGGACCAACTTATATATTTTGGGAGTTGGAGTCTGTCCATTTTATGACGAGTCCGACTCCAACTCCTGCAAAATAGTCATCGACTCCACGATTCCGACTCCACAGCCCTGATTAACAGTGTCCTACCTTTTCCTAGATATTCCCTCTTGTACGGGCAGCATCAGCTCTTCAGCTCGTTATAACTACAGACCTGTTCGATGTCTCCTGATAGGCTGCCAGGACTGGTCACTATAGCTACAGACCTGGTGTCCTCAGCAGCTGGTCACTGCAGGCCAGTTGTAGCCAGTAAACACATGTATGAACCTGTTTAGGTCTAAAACTCTTTTTTGCCCATAGGTTACTATGAGCAAAAGAGTAAGTTTTTAGACCTAAAACAGTTTTTTACATGTGGCTCTAAATTCAAAAATGAGACAGAGAAAACAGGACTGAGGGAAGATGAATCGATGGATTGATACAACCCCTTTAACTTCATTAACGGGCCCTAATAATGAACTCAACTAGTGTGCTCCAAAGATTAAAGAGGTTCTCTGGGAAAAGAAGAAAACGAAATAAACTACATGTCATAATGAAAAAAAAATCCTAAATAGCTATAATTAGAAAAGTCTGCTTGTTTGTCTGGGGGAAGATCATTATAGAAGAACAAAATGGCCGCCGTTCTCCTTCCTCAGGAGAAACCTGTCCTACAGGAAGTAGGACAGACTCTGAGTTACTTCCTGGTTAGTGACATAACTGAACATGTGTGCTGTGCTCAGTCAGTCTGACAGACTTGTGATATACCGGCTCTGCAGTGTAAAAAAAGAGTCGGAGGGTGGTAAACATACATATGTTTTTGGTGTGGATATAGTATATACAATCTATAGCTCAGCTGGAGGAAGCGGCTGTTGTGGGAAATGTAATTTCATACAGAGCGCCTATAACTGTAGCTCCCCCACTAGCCCGGTGAGGAGAAAGCTCCAACATGGCAATAACATGTGATATAAGGCTATGTTCACACGACTTATTCACGACGTAATTGCGGGACGGATTTCACCCGCAATTACGTCGGGGGCGAGGGGGTTCGGCAGCCCGCCGGCCGCATAGACGTGCATTATTCTCGGCGCGTATACGCCGCTATTAAATGACATGTCACTTCTCTCCCCGCTCAGCGGAATTCTCGAGCGGAGAGGAGACGTAATCCATAGTTCTCTATGGAATGTGATTTACCGTAATGACTGGGGCGCATTTCACCCGTAATTCGCGCAGTACGCCGCAAATTACGGGCTGAAATCCATCCCAAAATAAGCCGTGTGAACATAGCCTAACAGTGTTTGTACCTAGTTCACACACTGGATTGTGACAGATAGTTACTGCTTATCTTTACTCTTACTGCACTGTATGTTCTTATTTTTTTGGGTTTCTCACACAACCCCTTTAAGTTCACTGGTGGGCCCCATGAATCAGCTTTACTGGTGGGCCCCAGATATCCCAGTCCGACAGTGCTCCCGGCTATCTGATTTGTAAAGAGGCACAGAATGAATGGATGTTGAGCCACAACAAATATGACGATACCACTTACTATTTGCTATTATTGATAAATGTTTTTATCCTGAGAAACGTTAGGGTATGTTCACACAGCGCATACAGTACAAGCCGCAATACAGCGGATGTTGTAGAAGTATGCGCTGGCCAGCGGTAACTTCTAAAGCTTGGGGGGGGGGGCGACGCCATTTACTTTACATTCTGGGAAGAAGTGACATGTCACTTCTTTCACCCGGCTTTCAATACGCGTCAGGGAGGGCGGAAGTAATTCATAGCTCTCTATGAGAGCTATGAATTACTGGAATTGCGGGGCGCATTTCAGGCGTATTGCAGCACAATTACTTGTCGAAATAAGCCGCGCAATTTCAGTGTGTGAACATATCCTAAAGGTATGTTCACACAGTGGATTCCAGGCGTATTGCACTGACATTCACTTTCGAAGAAGTGACGTCAAGTCTTTTTGCCGGCGCGTTTTGTACTCTGGGGAGAAGGGCAAGTATTCTTAGCTCTCAAAGAGAGCTATTAAAGGGGTTGTCTCCCTACAGAGTTTCATAGGATGCATGAATGAAATACTTTGTCACTTCCTGGTCAGACTGACTGTAATTTGCATACAGCTCATTGGTGTATTCAAATCTGTGTTTTCATTCTGCTAATTAATTTAAGTTAGCTCAGAAGCTCTCCAGAACTAATAGCAGGAGTTTTTATCTGATCCCTCAAAGAAATGCCCTAATTAGAGCTGTTTACTTTAGATAAATCAAGCTTTTTAGTGCCGGCCAGCACAGAGCTGCCGCGAACTGTGTGATGACGTCACTCACTGCTATCACATAGAACAAACAGCAGGGGGGAGAGCTGTACACAGGTCAGTCACTGAGGGAACCGAAATTGCCAGGGAGGTGATTAATTCACTTGTAGCTCCTTAACAAAAACAGATGAACAAAGCAATATATTTAGAAAATGTCTTTATTTTGTGTTCCCTACATTTTGAAAGCTATTCTTTGTAGCGAGACAACCCCTTTAAGTACCATATTTGATGGGCATATTGCAGCTCAATTACGCCCTGAAATACGCACCACAAGAAGAGACTCTTTTTGGTCTATTATACATGAGATTGTGATAGAAGACAATGAGGAAAGCCTTTTCAAAAGATCGTAGTTTGTGGATACTCGGAACCAGAGAGTTTGGATGTTGGTATTATTCAGCTAGTGTAAGGAGATTTTCTAGGCAGAACGTGGCAGTAAGGTTCAGGGGGCACGTGGTGATGCCACTCTTGTATTTGTGGCTGGGGGCATTTGGCACATCTTTCTCCAATACGCTTTCCTTTAAAGGGAGTCTGTCAGTATTGTGAGCCCTCAAAACTGCTGAGTGGAGTGGAAACATACCCTAGCCTCTACAGCTAGCTGTGTGACTGCCAGACAAAACAGCTTTTTGTCACCTGTGTCTAGGAGGAAGGCCTTTCAACATGACTAGGGGCCGTCCACTAAAAAAAAAATCAATGGAATTGGGGCCAGGATGGGGCAAAGAAAGAAAAAGAACCTGACACTTACCTAGGTGTCCCGCTCCTCTCCCAGCATGCTGCTCCCCTTCACTAGTGGGCTCTCATCCTGGCAGAGAGGAGAAGCCCACGGTCTTCACTCCTACCTTTGAAGGCGCCACACATGCAGTGAAACACATTGAGGGCAGGGGCGCGATTTGTATTTTAGCCCCATTTCTGATGTACAAGTGTGTTATAATGCTATGGTGGGTGCCGGCTGGTACTTACAGCTGATACCCGCCGCTAACAGCAGTGATCGGAGCCGGCTCCATTCCCTGCTGTTTACCCTTCAGAGGCTGCAGCGTCTAAGTGAATGAGGAATGGTGCTGCGCTCCATTTCTTCCCGTCCACTCCAAGCCTAATGAAGGCTTCCATGGCTGGCATGTTACTGCGCCAATTCCTCTCTTAGGCAGAACCATCTTGGTACATCCTTCTGTTCTGCCTTATATATCTATCTTTATATACAGTACAGACCAAAAGTTTGGACACACCTTCTCATTCCAATGGTTTTCTGTATTTTCATGACTATAAAAATTGTAGATTCACACTGAAGGCTTCAAAACTATGAATTAACACATGTGGAATTATATACTTAACAAAAAAGGGTGAAACTGAAAATCTGTCTTATATTCTAGGTTCTTCAAAGTAGCCACTTTTTGCTTTGATTACTGCTTTGCACACTCTTGGCATTCTTGAAGAGCTTCAAGAGGTAGTCACCTGAAATGGTTTTCACTTCACAGTCAGGTTTAACCCCTTAAGGACCCGGCGGTTTTTTTTTGTTGACACTTTCGTTTTTCCCTCCTCGCCTTCCCAAGGCCATAACTTATTTATTTTTCCACCTACATAGACACATGAGGGCTTTTATTTTGGGGGGCAAGTTGTACTTTCTAATGGTGTATTCACTGTACTATATAATATACTGGGGAACCACAAAAAAATTCCAAGTGGGACAAATTGTGAAAAAAAAATTATTTTCACCATGTTTGCGGGTGTTTTGCTTTTACCGCGTTCAATCTTTGGTAAATATAATGTGTTATCTGTATTCTACAGGTTGATACGCATCCGGCAAACATGTAGGATTTTCTTTATGTTTTGGTACCATAAAAAAATTCCAAACTTTTTCTATTTTTGAAATTTGCACCACGGAGCCATTTTGTGCGACCAATAACTTTTTTGTACCAACACCTACGGACGTCAGTGAGAGTGAATTTTTTGCTGGCCGAAGTGTACTTTTTATTGCTAGCAGTTTGGAATGCATGCAACTTTTTTTCACTTTTATTCCATTTTTTAAGTGACGTAAAATGACCAAAAAACGCAATTTTGGCGTTTGAAATTTTTTTTCTGCTACGGTGTTCAGCTTACGGGATAAATGATGTTATATTTTTATAGATCGGACTTTTTCGGACGTGGCGATACCAAATATGTGTAACTTTTTAATTATTTTATTGTTTTTATTTGTAAAATAGGGAAAGGGGGGTGATTTGAACTTTTAATACTTTTTTTGTACTTTTAAAACTTTATTTCTTTTTTTTTACTGTAAATTGAGTCACCTAGGGTGCTTGACCACTAGGTGGCGCGATCGTTAATACAGTCTAATGCATTGCATTAGACAATGCATTAGACTGTACCAAGATGGCGGTTTACCCACTTCCTGTCTGCAGCTGGAAGTGGGGCAAACCAGGACATGGCAGTGACAGGAGCCTTCACAAGGCTCCCCTCTGCCATGTCCAGGCGTCGGATCGCTGCAGTTATGCTGCGGCGATGCCGATCGCTATGAAGATCGGTGTGCGGCACAGATCTTCATTCATTCAGACGACGTGGCCATCTTTGCCGCGGAATCTGAAGGGTTAAACAGTGCGGACGGGCGACGCTGCCCATTCACGCTGTAACGGCCGGGTGTTAGCGGCAACTAGCGGCCTGTGTGGGGGGGGTCCTGGAGCAATCCCCCTGCAAAGCCCCTTAGAGACCCTGGGACGTATGAGTACGTCCAGGGTCCTTAAGGGGTTAATAAGTGGGATTTCTTGCCTTATAAATGGGGTTGGGACCATCATTTGTGTTGTTCAGAAGTCAGGTGGATACACAGCTGATAGTCCTACTGAATGGACTGTTAGAATTTCTATTATGGCAAGAAAAAAGCAGCTAAGTAAAGAAAAACGAGTGGCCATCATTACTTTAAGAAATGGAGGTCAGTCAGTCTGAAAAATTGGGGAAACTTTGAAAGTGTCCCCAAGTGCAGTGGCCAAAACCATCAGGTGCTACAAAGAAACTGGCTCCCATGAGGACCGCCCCAGGAGAGGAAGACCAAGAGTCACCTCTGCTGTGGAGGATAAGTTCATCCGAGTCACCAGTCTCAGAAATCGCAGGTTAACAGCAGCTCAGAATTAGGAGACCAGGTCAACGCCACACACAGATTCTAGCAGCAGACACTCTCTACAACAACTGGTAAGAGGAGAGACTGTGTGCAGCAGCCTTCATGTAAAATAGCTGCTAGGAAAACCACTGCTAAGGACAGGCAACAAGCACAAGAGACTTGTTTGGGCTAAAGAACACAAGGAAAGGACATTAGACGAGTGGAAATCTGTGCTTTGGGCTGATGAGTCCAAATATGAGATCTTTGGTTCCAACCACCGTGTCTTTGTGCGACGCAGAAAAGGTGAACAAATGGACTCTACATGCCTGGTTCCCAGTGTGAAGCATGGAGGAGGAGCTGAGCTGGTGTGGGGGGGCTTTGGTGGGGACACTGTTGGGAATTTATTCAAAATTGAAGGAATACTGAACCAGCATGGTTACCCCAGCATCTTGCAGCAGCATGCTATTCCATCCGGTTTGCGTTTAGTTGGACTATCATTTATTTTTCAACAGGACAATGACGCCAAACACATCCAGACTGTGTAAGGCTATTTGACCAAGAAGGAGAATGATGGGGTGCTACGCCAGATGACCTGGCCTCCACAGTCACCAGACCTGAACCAAATCGAGATGGTTTGGGGTGAGCTGGACCGCAGAGTGAAGGCAAAAGGGCCAACAAGTGCTAAGCATCTCTGGGAACTCCTTCAAGACTGTTGGAAGACCATTTCAGGTGACTACCTCTTGAAGGTCATCAAGAGAATGCCAAGAGTGTGCAAAGCAGTAATCAAAGCAAAAGGCGGCTACTTTGAAGAACCTAGAATATAAGACATATTTTCAGTTGTTTCACACTTTTTTGTTAAGTTTATAATTCCACATGTGTTAATTCATTGTTTTGATGCCTTCAGTGTGAATCTACAATTTTTATAGTCATGAAAATACAGAACACTGTTGGAATGAGAAGGTGTGTCCAAACTTTTGGTCTGTACTGTATATATCTATAGATAGATAGATAATGCAGAATTGTTTGTACAAGCGATCACACCCCCTAGTGAGCAAGTACCCTACAGGGAATACATGTACAATTGAAAAATTTACAAAGTTACACATATTTGGTATTGCAGCGTTCCGTAAAAGTCCGATCTCTTAAAATATAACATTATTTACCCCGTACGCTGAACACCTTAGAAAATAAAAAATTCCAAACGCCAAAACTGTGTTTTTTTTATCATTTCACGTTCTCAAAAAAATCTGGAATAAAAAGTCGCATGTACTAATAAAAACACTTCAGCCCACAAAAATGAGCCCTCACTCGGGTCCATAAGTGCTAGGAAACCCAAAGTTAAAAAAACAGATAAGGTTTTTTTTTCTTAAAGTATTAGAACATAATGAAAACACTACTTCACTAGAATCATACCTGCGTCTGCAGAATACCCATAAACACAAGGCCATTCTTGCAGCTCAATGGCTGGATAATAGACTCAACCCAGTAAGAGACAATATAAGGGTATGTTCACACGATGTAGTTCTGCGCGTACAGTACGTACCGCTGTACTTCTTGTGTTTGGGGAGCTCGCGCTAATACGGGTGTACTCCTACGGCGTGGTTGGGCGGGGCAGCCCGCCGGCCCCATAGACATGCATTACTCGCGGCGCATATGTGCCACAAATAATTGAAATGTCACTTATCTCCCCGCACGTACAATACGGTCGTATTGTACACGCGGGGAGAGGAGGCGTAATCCATAGTTCTCTATGAGAGCTATGGATTACTGTAATTATGGGGCGCATTTCCCCGCGTATTAAGCGCAGTACGCCGCGGAATACATGGCGAAATGCGCCCCGATATAAGCCCTAATGCTACCTGGGAGAGATATAACAGGTGCAGATAACTAATGAGCAACAGCTCACACACCCATCCACTAGGAGGGCAACTGAATGATAAAAAAACTGCAGATTGGATAATTACCAGTTCACACCAGTATGTAGAAAAGCCACAATATTATAGAAGGGGAGAATACAGATAACACATCATTTATACCAAAGAGTGAACTCCATTAATGCAAAAACCCTGCAAAAATGACACAATTACATTTTCTTTACGTTCCACTTCACTTTGATTTTTTTTTTTTCAGTTTCCCAGTACATTATATGATACGGTCAATACCATTAAAAAGTACATCTTGTTCCGCAAAAACAAATCATCATACAACTATGTAGACGGAAAAATAAAAGTCGGTGGGAAGAGGTAACAGAGAATCTGTCACATAGTTTATGTCCCCCCTTGCTGATGACAGCACAAGCTAGTGACAGACATGATGTGTCCCTTATTCTGAAAGCTGCAGCTGTTTCAGCGCATTTCATGCTCAAATCTGTCAATTTGCAGCCTTTTCTGCCAGAAAAGAGTCCAGCTTATTCATGAGTGGATGTTATCCCCGCCCACCCATAGCTACCTCTGCCTACCTGTTGGTTATTCACCGGTTTCTACCTGTTCAAAGTAATAGGTTGACTCAGCTGTGAGTGGGCGGGGCAATCCACCTGTGGGCGGGGCTAACACCTGCTCATGAATAAGCTGGACTCTTCTCTGGCAAAACAGGCTGCAAACTGCTAGATTTGAGCATTAAATGCTCTGAAACAGCTGCAGCTTTCAGAATAAGGGACACATCATGTCTGTCACTGTCATTAAAGGGGTTGTCTCACTACATCAATTCATCTTACCTCAGTCCTGTTTTCTTGAATTCAGTTTTGAATTCAGTGTTTACTGGCTACTACTGTCCTGCAGTGAGGAGCTGCTGAGGACACCAGGTCTGTAGCTATAGTGACCACTACTGGCAGCCTATCAGGAGAGATCAAACAGGTCTGTAGCTATTGCGACCTGAGGAGCTGATGCAAAAGGGGATATCCAGTAATAGGTAGGACACTGTTAATGGACACATATTGTAAAGTGACTTGTTTTTCCAAGATCTATAACATAAAAAGCAATCCTTGTAGTGAGACAATCCCTTTAAATGCTCTGAAACTGCTGCATCTTATAGAATAAGGGACACAGCGCTGGAAACAGCATGTCTGTCACTAACTTGTAATGTCCTCAGCAAGGGGGGCATAAACTATGTGACAGGTTCCATTTAATATCAAGAGTCCTAAAGAGGTTGTCTCACTACAAACATCATATTTTAAAATGTGGGTAGCATAAATGGAAGTAAGTTTGTCCTACCATTAGCTTAGTAGAATGGGTGACTTTTGTGTCTTAATAGCAACTGTGTGAGTGCCCGGGACGGATTCCGCCCACCTAATCTGTCAGGGGCTGTGGGCCCAGCTGTATGATGTGTAGTTCCACCCAGGTTGGAGTCGGGTGCACGCACAGTGTGCTGATGCTGTGCTGGGACGGAGAGAAAGACCTTATGCTGTGCTGGGACGGAGAGCCCTGATCCTGTGCTGGGATGGAGAGAGAGAGACACCTGATGCTGTGCTGGGAGGGAGAGCCCTGATTCTGTGCTGGGATGGAGAGACACCTGATGCTGTGCTAGGAAGGATAGAGAGAGTCCTGATGCTGTGCTGCGGGCAAGAGAGAGAGACCTGATTCTGTGCTGGAACAGAGAGACACCTGATGCTGTGCTGGGACAGAGAAAGAGACACCTGATGCTTTGTTGGGACAAAGAGGGACCTGATTTTGTGCTAGGATGGCGAGAGACACCTGCTGCTGGGCTGGGACAGAGAGCGAGCGAGACATCTGATGCTGTGCTGGGACGAGAGACAGAGACACCAGATGCTGTGCTGGGACAGAGAGGAAGACACCTGATGCTGTGCTTGGACGGAGAGAGAGAGAGAGACACCTGATGCTGTGCTGTGACAATGAGAGACCTGATGCTGTGCTGGGATGGAGAGAGAGAGAGAGAGACACCTGATGCTGTGCTGGGACGACGAGACACCTGATGCTGTGCTGGGACGGAGAGAGAGAGACACCTGATGCTGTGCTGGGACAGAGAGAGAGAGACACCTGATGCTGTGCTGGGACAGAGAGAGACACCTGATGCTGTGCTGGGACGGAGAGAGAGACACCTGATGCTGTGCTGGGATGGAGAGAGAGAGACCTGATGCTGTGCTGGGATGGAGAGAGAGAGACCTGATGCTGTGCTGGGATGAGAGACAGAGACACCTGATGCTGTGCTGGGACGAGGAGAGAGAGACACCTGATGCTGTGCTGGGACGAGGAGAGAGAGACACCTGATGCTGTGCTGGGACGAGGAGAGAGAGACACCTGATGCTGTGCTGGGACGAGGAGAGAGAGACACCTGATGCTGTGCTGGGATGAGAGACAGAGACACCTGATGCTTTGCTGAGGAAGAGAGAGAGACTTGATGCTGTGTTGGGATGGAGAGAGAGAGACATCTGATGCTGTGCTAGGACGGAGAGAGAGACACCTGATGCTGTGCTGGGACAAGAGACAGAGACACCTGATGCTGTGCTGGGACAAAGAGAGACCTGATTCTGTGCTAGGATGGAGAGAGACAATTGATGCTGTGCTGGGACAGGGAGTGAGAGAGACATCTGATGCTGTGCTGGGACAGAGAAGAAGACACCTGATGCTGTGCTGGGACAGAGAGGAAGACACCTGATGCTGTGCTGGGACAGAGAGAGAGAGACCTGATGCTGTGCTGAGACAAAGAGAGTTAGACCTGATGCTGTGCTGGGATGAGAGAGAGACACCTGATGCTGTGCTGGGACAGAGAGGAAGACACCAAATGCTGTGCTGGGAGTGAGAGAGAGAGAGAGAGACACCTGATGCTGTGCTGGGACAAAGAGAGAGAGACACATGATGCTTTGCTGAGACAAAGAGAGAGAGACAGGTGCTGCTGTGCTGGGTCGAGAGAGATACCTGATGCTGTGCTGGGATGAGAGAGAGAGAGACTTGATGCTTTGTTGGGATGAGAGAGAGAGAGAGACCTGATGCTTTGTTGGGATGAGAGAGAGACACCTGATGCTGTGCTGGGATGAGAGACAGAGACACCTGATGCTGTGCTGGGACAAGAGAGAGAGAGACACCTGATGCTGTGCTGGGACAGAGAGAGAGACACCTGATGCTGTGCTGGGATGGAGAGAGAGACCTGATGCTGTGCTGGGATGGAGAGAAAGACACCAGATGCTGTGCTGAGATGAGAGACAGACACACCTTATGCTGTGCTGAGACGGAGACGAGAGAGACTTGATGCTGTGTTGGGACAGGAGAGAGAGAGACCCCTGCTGCTGTGCTGGGACGGAGAGAGAGACCCCTGATGCTGTGCGGGGACGAGAGAGAGACACCTGATGCTGTGCTAGGACGGAGAGAGAGAGACCTGATGCTGTGCTGGGATGGAGAGAGAGACCTGATGCTGTGCTGGGATGAGAGACAGAGACACCTGATGCTTTGCTGAGGGAGAGAGAGAGACTTGATGCTGTGTTGGGACGGAGAGAGAGAGACATCTGTTGCTGTGCTAGGACGGAGAGAGAGACACCTGATGCTGTGCTGGGACGAGAGACAGAGACACTTAGGGCCACATGTATGAAAACTGTCTAGGTCTAAAACTCACTATGTTGCTCATAGCAACCAATCAGAGTGCCCGTCTTATTTCATATAGTGCTCTGGAAAAATAAGAGGGGTGCTCTGATTGGTTGCTATGGACAACAAAGTGAGTTTTAGACCTAGACAGTTTTCATATATGTGGCCCCTGATGCTGTGCTGGGACGGAGAGTGAGAAACACCTGATGCTGTGCTGGGACGAGAGAGACACCTGATGCTGTGCTGGAACGAGAGACAGACACCTGATGCTGTGCTGGGATGAAGAGAGAGAAACACCTGATGCTGTGCTGGGACGAGAGAGACACCTGATGCAGTGCTGGGACGAGAGACAGACACCTGATGCTGTGCTGGAACGAGAGACAGACACCTGATGTTGTACTGGGATGGAGAGAAAGACACGATGCTGTGCTGGGATAGTGAGATAGACACCTGATGCTGTGCTGGGACAGAGAGAGCGACACCTGATGCTGTGCTGGGTCATGCAGACAGAGAGAGACACCTCATGCTGTGCTGGGACAGAGAGAGAGAGAGAGACCTGATCCTGTGCTGGGACGAGAGATAGAGACACTTGATGCTGTGCTGGGACGGAGAGAGAGACACCTGATGCCATACTGGGACGAGAGCCAAAGACACCTGATGCTGTGCTGGGACGGAGAGAGAGACACCTGATCCTGTGCTGGGACAAGAGATAGAGACACTTGATGCTGTGCTAGGACGGAGAGAGAGAGACCTGATGCTGTGCTGGGACGGAGAGAGAGACACCTGATGCTATGCTGGAACGAGAGTCAGAGACACCTGATGCTGTGCTGGAACGAGAGTCAGAGACACCTGATGCTGTGCTGGGACAGAGAGAGACACCTGATGCTGTGCTGAAGAGAGAGAGACCTGATGCTATGCTGGGTAAAGAGAGAGACCTGATGCTGTGCTGGGGGAGAAAGAGACCTGATGCTTTGTGAGAGAGATGCAGTCCCATGTGGGGAATTTTAGTGAGCAGTCTCACGTAAAACACAACTGTGCAGTCCCATAGACAACTGTTTTGTGAGAGAGCTGCGCAGTCCCATGTAAAACACAATTGTTCTGTGCAGTCCCATGTAAAACACACCTGTACTGTGCAGTTCCACATTAAATACACCTGTAATGCTAAGTCCCATGTAAAACACAACTGTTCTGCGAGAGAGAGAATGTGCAGATCCCATGTAAAACACAAACAGACAAAGCGTATAGTTTGTAGGAGTGTCATTTGACTGTTCTGCGCAGTCCCATGTAAAACAGTCATAGGGATATCATCAGATTTTCGGCGGTTTCAGTATTTTGAATCCACTGAAAATCCAACTGTGCTGCATAGACAGCAATGAAAAACCTGTACTGTAGTCTATACATCACAGGTTTATTAAAGTCACATTTAAATTCCGGCAGAACATGCAACATGTTCGCCGTTGAATTCCCATACATTCAATTGTAACGGCCGACAGCAAATCCGAAAACCGATTGCAGCTTTTGCACAAATCTGTGGCAAAAAACCCGGTCCTGCCACAGTCCAGCAATGTCAAAATGCCATCATATTTTGGACGGCATTTTGTCATTTGCTGTGTGCACGTAGCTTAGGCCCCGTTCACACGGCTTATTCACGGCGGATTTGTGCGCCATATTGAGCGCACAAATCCGCTGTGAATACGGGGCGGGACGGGGGCGGGGCCGGAGCGCAGCGGGGGCGCCGCTCCCGGCCCACATAGACAATGCATTGTTTACGGCGCGCGCGCCGTAAATAATGCATGTAACTTTCTCCCCCGCGGCGGATTTGCCGAGCGGGGAGGAGCGACGGAATCCACTGTTCTCTATGAGAGCAGTGGATTACCGTATAATGACTCCGACGGATTGGCGCCGTATTGAGCGCAAATCCGGCGCGGAGTACAGCGCCAATCTGTCGGCAAATAAGCCGTGTGAACGGGGCCTTAGTCTCGGATAGCTGAGAACCTCTCCCTTCCCCCAGCTCACACAGGAATCAGCAGGAGAATGCACACAGTGTGGGAACGTGTCTGCAGAGAGTGAAGATACTCCTTGCTGGGAGGATAAACACGCCTCTCCATTTCAGAATCTCTGCTTGGCAACCAACAGAAAAGGTTGCCAAATGCTGTAGTGAGACAACCCATTTAAGGTTTAAATCAGTTCCTCTTGTTGAGTTCCCTGAAGCATTATGTCATTACCTACTATTTGTAATGAGACTACATAGAGATAAGTGGCAAGTGGAAGTAAAATGAGAATAGTCTGCCCTGCTATATAGGAGTTGTTTTTCACTATTACTGCTAGAAAAGGACAAGATTTTATATGTTATTTTTAATTGCATAGGAATGTTGAAATAAAAAAATTGCCATATTTCCAAAACTTTACCTGTCCATACCCAAAATAAGAAGTGAACATAGCCATACATATTATATAAACGTTGGGCAAACTCACCAATTCTGATGGGATAGGAAGACAACATTGTGGGTATAATATTTTAGCATACTGTTCCTGGTCTTTTCTTCCCACAGTAAGTAACTGAAATAAACATGGATGCTTATGGAATGGCATTAAATGGGTTTTCTCACCACAATGATTAACTTTAAACATGTAGGCAAAGTAAATACAGACAATTGCCAAAATACATTGCTTTTCAGATTTTGCTTTGTTTAGGAGATAGTGGAGATTTTATCTACTGCTTGTGTACACAAGTTTATCTGGGTTACCGACCACCTCTTTCTGCTCTCATTGCTCTGACAATGGTGACTCACACCCTACTGATTGTTATCTCCAGATCAGGAGCTTGTTTATCTATGTTACTGACAAACTTTAACCCCTTAAAACTTTGTAGCCTTGTGCACTACAGTTTACAAACCTCCTGCAATTATGTCACTATAACAGGAACAGCAAAGATGATATGTCAATCACTGATATTGGACCACCCAAAGTCTGAACAGGAAGTGGAAATCTGAAGCTGACTGTGAAGGGCAGGCTTTGTGAAACAGCATAGTAAGAAAACCCCTTTCAGTATCCGGTGGAGTCATGAAATAGCCGACAGCTATTGCATGTGTATGGCCAGCTTAGGTCATGGTTTTCGACGTGCATATTTCTAATTTAGATATTACAATCAGATGTGTCAATGAGTTTACACAAATACATCACTCAGTAAGTACACAAAATGTTGTTGACTTTTTATTGTGCAGTTGACACTCATAGACAAAAACATGGCACTCATTCACCAGCACAATACAAAAATACGTTGGCATGTACCTTCCCTAGCATGGAGGAGAGCTGGGTGTCTTCTTTCAGCTAGGATTTGTTGTCCCTATAACAATACTACATGGCATGGGGACATACAAAAGCTTCCTCAAAGCCGTGCACTCAGATGGAAAAGGTTCAAAGCAAGACTTATCCATGAAAAATGCAATACTGTGCTCAGCGCTGGAGCAAGTCCCAGGACAGGATACCAGTATGGATTTTCCATGAATGTTAATTATTAACTCTTCCACTTCAAGGGCGCATTGCTTGGAGGGAGCAAATTGTAAAACAAAACAGAATGAAAACGCAAATGCACATTAGTTTTTCATTAGTATTAGAGCGCTGTTACATAACGATTAATGATAAACTACAGAGATGATTTAGCTGTAATGAACTCACATTGTGTTCCCCACATTCTGATCAAATATTACCTGATTAGCATCAGGCTTGTTTTTGGCATAAACTTCCACTGTGGTTTATATTGGGTGAGATGACTGAATATGTGATCATGGCAGTATACCATCATCATCAGTGACGTATGTCAGAGCCCTACAGTATACCATCATCATCAGTGACGTTTGTCAGAGCCCTACATTATACCATCATCATCAGTGACTTATGTAAGAGCCCTACAGTGACGTATGTCAGAGCCCTACAGAGGGTCTGGATATTGCATCTCTGAAGTAATCCTTGAAAGAGAATGTGTCATTAAAAAAATGACCTATTGTTTAACTCATGTTTTTATGCTAAACACTTTTTTTAAAGAAATTTGTTTTAAAAAATTTAATCGTTGATATGCCTATATATATATATATATATATTTTAAAATCCTATAATATTGCAGTTTTCACTTTGGCCACTAGGCCTAATAATAGTCTGAGACTTCTTTCTCAGCAGTCTCCTCATTATCAGAACAGGCAGGGTTACACTTAAAGGTGTCACCAATGTGTATAGATAACACAGGATCCACCAGTCAGAGTAGAAAATAGTTTACCCTCTCCCCTCCCTGCACACTGACTTCTTCCCAGGTCACAGAGCATGCCTAGAAAATTCTGCTATAGAAGTCAATGGGTCTGTTCCTGTTCACAGGATCCTATGTCCATGAAGCTGCTGTAAAGCATCTCTCAAAATGCTGTTACAAGCAGCTGACGCAAGATGGCTGCCTCCATATGCCTATACAGACAACAGAATTAAAAGATTTACAACCCCAAAATAAAAATGGCTTAGAAGAGAGAATATGGGCCACATGTATGAAAAGTGTATTGGTCTAAAATTCACTATGCTGCCCATAACAACCAATCAGAGACCCCCTTTCATTTTTCCACAGCATTATATGTAAAGAAAGGGTCACTCTGATTGGTTGCTATGGCCAACAAAGTGAGTTTTAGACCTAGACAGTTTTCATACATGTGGCCCTATGTGTCAGTATCTTATTTTAATAAGTACAAAAAATATTGGTTATAGATTTCCTTTAAGGTAAATGCACATAGGCAAATACTCTTGAATTTTTCCTAGTGGTCCTGCATTCAGAAAATCTGCAGCACATTACAGAAGCCACAAAATGAATGAGATTTTAACAAACCTCATCTACACATGCCAAGGACCTGCAGTATGAATTTTAAAAGAAATGTATCTTTTTTTTTCTAATTAAAAATGTAATATGCTGCAGATTTTCTGAATGCAAAACCTCCAGGAAAACTCAGCAGAGTATCTGCCCATGTGCATTTACCTTAAAGGAAATCTATAATTGATATTTTTTTTTTGTAACTATTAAAACAACATACTGATACATATTCTTTCTTAGCCATTTTTCTTTTCTGTTTGTAATTTTTTTTTAATTCTGTTTCCTGTACATAGCTATGGGGAGGCCATCTTGCCTGAGCTTCTTTTAACAGCATATAATGCTTTACAGCAGCTTCATGGACATAGGAGCCTGTGAACAGGAGCAGACCAATTGACTTCTATAGCAGAGTTTTCTAAGCACGTTCTGTCACCTGGGAAGAAGTCACTGTGCAGGAGGGTGAGGAGGGACACTGTGACTATCTTTTATTGTAAATGGTTAATCCTTTCTTGTCTACTCATTGATGTCACCTTTCAGTGTAATACTGTCTGTGCTGACAATCAGGAGTCTGCAGAAGAGCTTTTTCTACAGAACAGGAAGTGTCAGACTAGTGGCCAAAGTGAAAACTGCAGGATTTCAGGATTCTTTAAGGATATTGATAGCAATATTAATTATATATATATATATATATATATATATATATATATATATATATATATATATATATATATATATATATATACATATATATATATATATATTTTATATTTCTTAAAGTATGTGTTTACCATAAAAATATGAGATAAACGAATAGATCATTTTTTGATGATGCATTCTCTTTAAATTGTGTTTTTATATGCAACATATTTAGCAGCTTTCTTTTTGAAAAACTGTTCCTCATGAGCATTAAAAAGAAACATGTTATTAGGGATGGTATTAATAGAGCATTGCTCAGAACGAACTTCCCTAAGTTTCTTTATTGTCTCTAAGCTAGGTGTACATATTCCTTATCTCCTTGCTTTGTGATTAGGACTGACCCTACATTAAGACTGGAACTACATGATTTTGGTGATGTGACATTGCCAGAAGTAGAACCATAGAAAACAGATACTTGATGTGTGATAATTTTTTCTTTCACTTTATTGGTGGCTCAGAATGGTTGTCCAGGCCGTAGCCATAAAGCGAGGTCTTCACAACAATTAAACATTAAGGTAAAATCACAAGTGACTATCACACAGGTTCTAACCAGGGAGAAAAAATTAATTTGCCTCCCAAACATGATTTTACCACAACATCCAGTGTCTGTACATCCCACCTTGAAGAGGACCTGTGACATCTCCTGACATTGTGGTTTTCGTAAACACTTGTGTTCCCCATGAAATAACAACTGTGGAGCATCTTCTCCTATAACTCTGTGTTGTGCTGTTCCTCTGTTATTCCTTCTAGAAATATATTACTGAATCTGTCAGATGGGTGTTACCATTCCAGTTTTCAAAGAGACGTGTCCCTGCCCACACTGACTATCAGCACTGATTGGACAATGTCAGACTGTGCAGGACATCACACAAATTGGTAACACCCAGCTGACAGATTTGGTAATCAATTTCTAGGAGAAATAACAGGGGAACCACACAACATAGAGATCTAAAGAAAGATGCTCCGGAATTGTTATTGCACAAAAGAGACCTCTATTAACTAAAACAGTCATGAATGGCCACAAGTCCTCTCTAAAGGGGTATTGCCAGAAAGCAAAATCCCTTTCTGAGGCTGGCTCATGGCTCGCTATGAGTGGCCTCAGAGAACCGGGAGATGGCCGTGCTTGGGCAAATCTCTCCATTCTTTTCTATGAAAGTTCCAAATATAGCCGAATGAGTGTGCTTGACTATACTCAGAACCCCAATAGACATAAATGGGGGAGAGCTTTACAAGTACAGCCATATTCCTATTTTCTGAGGCCAGCTCATAGAGGGCTACAAGCCGACCCCAGAAACATTTTTTTGCTTTGTGGCAAAACCCCTTTAAGCACAAACGTGGCTACCACAGTCTATTTTTGTGGTTTTATCGTGAAGTTCTCAGTTACCAAAATGAAGGTTCAATAGCATAGGTTCAGAAGCATATTCAGAAGTCCACATTTTGGCACTTATTTTTTCAGCATTTTATAATTTTTCACATTGCCATTCTTGGCTTTCCATCTATTTGTGAGCAAAAATAGCATAGTCTGTAAAAAATATCGGAACCCCAATGGAAACATGATTGAAAACATTATAAGTCAGTGGGATCCTTTGAAAACAGATTTGTCAAAGTTATCATGGCACTATTATAATTGGAAGCCATGATGCTAGTGGGGATAAAGCTTTATTCAAGATCAGGCAGTCCAGCAGTGTCCAATGGCCTAGAAACAATATAAGGTTTTGCACATCAAAAAACATTTATGAAAAAAATGAGCATAGGTGCACATAGGTTTTTCATCTGTCCTAAGTAGCAGAAATGCTTTTTCAAAAATTCCTATGTCCACTTTGATAGATTCTTTAGTTGATAGTTTGCTACTGATATTGGAATGTGTGTCCAATGGCCTGACATCCGACCACTTACTAGGTGCTGGTGCTTATCAGCAGAGTCTAGTAAATGAAGCATGTGGGCAAAGGCTTGACCTGCCCCATACCACTGCTGCTGGACAGCAGAAGATCAGCAACCGGTCATTTGCACTATTGTATTAGGAATTTCAGATACAGAACAATGCAAGGAAACTGGAAACATACTTTAAAGCTATTACAGATAGACAATATGGGTACAATAATGTGCAGACATATAATGTCACTGCAAAATGGCATGTGCCACAACTACCATATCATTAGACCATAAAATCCACTGCCATATATCGAAGCTAAAACATTGTAGCTCCATTTTAAAATTTACTAAGATAATTTACCCAAACTACAATGAGTCTGGATAATGCATTATCTTTGACCATTTAGTTTTCACTGGTAAGGAGTCAGTTTTCCAAAGCAGTTGTTTTACCATAGACCTGCATTCTTAAAGGGGTTGTCTCACTACAGACATTGATGGCATATTGCTAGAATATGTCAACAATGTCTGAAAGGTTGCTAACAATATGCCATAATGTCTGTAGTGAGACAACCCCTTTACATAAATGGCAATAGAAGTGTTTTAGTTTTTTCAACTGCTTTTTGATGGAAAGAAGCCAGTCTAAAGTGGGAATACCCCTTTAAGCATTACACAATACCCATTCAAATCATTGGAGTGAGAAATCCATGGACATGCCTTATTTTGTATAGAGAGATACACCTTATAGCCACTCTACATCCCAGACAAGTCATGGAGCTCCTAGATGACAGACCCAATATAAACTTACTATTTCTTAGTAAAGTATTAAAAGAAGTTATTTTACTCCTGACAAACTTTACCTTATAAGAACTGATTATTGTGAAATCAATAGATACTACTGTTCAGTACTAATCTTACATAATGGTAAGGTTAGTATTCATGTAACTTTTATGGGCTACTTATTTTACCTTCCATTACTAATTTAGGCTTACCCACCACTGCTGGATAATGGTCATGTGGAAGTAGGATATCTGAGTAATGAGCAAAGAAAAACGAGCAGAGATTGACCGTTTGCTTTGTACACACACTGATACAAAGAAATCTGTCAATCACTGTTTGTGGGTGGGTTAAGCAGGACTTGCAATGTCACTTAAAGAGTCCTATCAGGATTTACTCTAGCTATGTCTACACAGCACTAGAATCACCTTGGATTGTCAGCGCTTTCAGTATTTTGAATCCACCGAAAATCCGACTATACCCAGCATTGTGTAGACTTCAGTAGAAAATCTGTGCTGTGGTCTAGACACAGCACAGGCTTTCTGCTGAAGCCGCTGGCCGTCTGGTGGAAGATAAAACATTTTCTATCTTTCGCCGGATTCCCGTTCAGTTAATGTACTGGGCCACAGGGAATCCGAAACCCAAGCAAAAAAAATTACAGTGCAGCATGGTGCACTGAAGTTAAAATACCGCCAGATTTACGACGGTATTATAACTGCTGTGGAGACATAGCCTTACAAAGATAACAAAAGTTTTTTACTCAGAAATCCTGCTACCAATCATATAAACCTACATATCACAGAGCTCAGCTTCTCTCCCTCTATCATATAACCCTATATATCACAGAGCTCAGCTTCTCTCCTCTATCATAAACCCTATATATCACAGAGCGCAGCTTCTTATCATATAACAATATATATCACAGAGCTCAGCTTCTCTCCTCTATCATATATCCCTATATATCACAGAGCTCAGCTTCTCTCCTCTATCATATAATCCTATATATCACAGAGCTCAGCTTCTCTCCTCTATCATATAATCCTATATCTATCACAGAGCTCAGCTTCTCTCCTCTATCATATAATCCTATATATCACAGAGCTCAGCTTCTCTCCTCTATCATATAAAACTATATATCACAGAGCTCAGCTTCTCTCCCTCTATCATATAATCCTATATATCACAGAGCCCAATATCTATCCTCTATCATATAACCCTATATATCACAGAGCTCAGCTTCTCTCCGCTATCATATAATCCCTATATATCACAGAGCTCAGCTCTCCTCTATCATATAACCCTATATATCACAGAGCTCAGCTTCTCTCCTCTATCATATAACCCTATATATCACAGAGCTCAGCTTCTCTCCCTCTATCATATACTGCTCTCAGATTGGACAGCATAAACCATCTGGCAGGTTAAATTTAAGTAAATTCCTGATTGTAATTGCTCATCTCTTTAAAATTGTTAATTCATTTTGAAAGGGGCTACAACAAGTAGGATACTCAGATAACCTAGAGGAATGAAAACAGGTCAAGAATAAATATGTCTAATAAAGTAAAGAAGTGATTATTTAGTTGGAAAATATTCTGTAGTAGCAGGTATGGGTGAACCAACAGGGTCATTTATAAGCACATATCACAAAGAAGTTAGAAGAGGGAAGAGTAGCATTGTTCTTGCTTTGCACTATACCCACTTGTTAGAAGGGTTTTCTAACGATAAACTGACAACAAAGTGTCCCCCAAGATACCCCCAGATATCAGCTGTAACCTGTTGGGAAATATGGCAGTAAGTGTTCAAAATTTCCTGCAGCACCATCACAGGAGAAATAAGGATTACTCAATGCCCACTCAAGTCAATGGGAGGCCTGTGTTATGGAGCATAAGACAAGTCCTACAGAACAAGAGATGCCCCTTATAACTACTTTCCACTCTGGCCATAAGACTGGAACCTGAATATGGGATCCGCCTCTAGTAAAATGGGTTTTCTAAACTAGACAAAACCTTTAAGGGGTGAAGTTTTTGTAATGGGGCTTTTGAAAAAAAAATTGTCAGCTCTCATTGAGGTGAGGCAGAAAGACTCGCTTACATCACATTTTATTTGTCTGTTGCCAGTGTAGGTTGGGATATCGAGAAAAAGGTTCATGGTAGACTATACTTTATGTGTCTGGCATATAAAATGTTTACCAACATTAAATAGGCCAAGATAGTCTAAGAGTCTATGTTTGGCACAAATCCTGGTAGCAAATGCATAAAAGAAAACCTGAAGCATTTCCTGCCTTACTAAGCCCCTGTTCACACGGCGGTTCCCGCGGCCAAACTCGTCCTAACCTTTGGCCACAAACCACGTCTCCCCGCGGGGGCTGGGCGTGCCTCGCGCGGGGGCGTGGTTTGGGGGAGCGCTTGGGGAAGGGTTTGCCCGCATGCAAATTAAAAGGCAGGGGGGCAAACCGCGGTGTGAGCCGGGGGCTCCCTGCACCACCCCGGAGACCCCGTGAAACACGGGCGCGGCCCGCCGGCGAGAACTCCCTTCAAAAAATGACGGGAATTTCTCCCCAAACATGGGCCCAGGCCGCACCCCAAAACCCGCGGCCCAAACCCCCGCGGCGTGTGAAAAAACGCGGTTTTCCAAAAAAAACCATGCTAAAAAACTAGGCCAAATTTGCCCCCCGGTTTTTTGGCCGCAAAACCGCGTCGGAACCCGGGGCCAAAAACCGCGGAAAAATCCTTGTGTGAACATCCCAATCGCAACCCAGTTTAAAAAAGGTTTTCCTGGGGAAACCCTTTAAAAAACACAGCCAGGGTTGGCCCGGGGGGCCGACGGGCCAGGGCCACGCAGGGGTTTCCCCCCCCCTTTTAATTTGAGGGGGCAAACCCCTCCCAACCGCGCCCCAAGGCCACGCCCCACCCCGGGCCAAACCAACCCCCCCCCCTCGAAACCCCCACGTCGGAGCCCGATTTTTGGGGGCGATTTTTGGGAAAACAGGGGGCCCAACCCGCGGCCAAACCCTCGTTAAAACGGGGGCCTAACACTTTGAACATATCATCTATTAAGAGGTGTTGTTTATAGGTATACAGTGGTGTGGTTCTTGGTGGTGATAAGGTTGCCCTTGGGAGGACCACTGGTCTCTTTGGCACATAAGAGGTCAGCAATACTTCAGCTGGTGCTTAGAGGTCAAGTCGCTGGTACAGATTTTGCTTAGGGGTGTTGGTATACAGCTAAATACCTAAAGGCTTTTGTAATATGTGTGATGGCAAAAAGATTTTTTAGGTAACTAGAGTGACACATTTATGGATATATGTCACAGCTGAATCACAGAAATAGAAATATTGAGGTCGGGACATAAACCAACAATCACAGCAGAATAGACAAATGTCCCTTAAAATATAACTTTTAATATAAATAATTTAAATGTCCCCCAATAACTCAAATCACTCAAACCAGTTGTGGATAAAGATCATATAAATCAGGGATCAATAGAAATTATGGTTACAATATAGTTTTGACTTGCCATATATGTCACTTCTCCAGCATTATTTAGCTAGTTAAGGGATATTCCGGTGATGACAGAAGCATGTATGATGATGAGAATCAAAGATCATACTGTCACGGCTGCCCCTGCGGCTCTAACTCTGAGCTGCAGGCGCACCCGTGATCCCGCCGTATCGGCGAGTGCCGCCGCGACCCACATGTCGGGCCCGGACGCACTTGCGATCCCACTCCCACTACCTGTGACTTATCTCTCGTCGCTCCCTGAGCTGTCTCTGTGAAATTTAAAGGGCCAGCACGCCGGTAATTGGATAATTGTTGGGCGCTTGTCCTAATATTACCCAGCCATCCTCTGACTTCCCCACCGAATCCATGGTGTCCTAGACTATGCGAGAAAGCAATCAAAAAGTTGTTTCTGTTGTTCCCATGTACCAGTCAGTTCCATTTGCCTCCGTCCCTTGACCCAACCAATGCCGCCTGCCTGCCCTTTTCCCTGCCCCTGCTAGAGTTTGCTTAGTTTTGCCCCATGCACACCTGGCTCCAGACAAACAATCGCGTCGGGTAGCTCCCTGATATGTTCCACCGCAGCAAGCCCAACCTCCTTTGGGGGTTTTGGTGGATACCAGACATTAACTCTGCCCCCATGGCTTTTATCCACCCCTTTGCAGGGTCCATGGATCCACACCTCGGCCTCCCATTAAAGGGTTAGCCCCCTTTACACATAATTTTATTCACCCTAACGATCTTTGCCCATTTAAAGCAGTAAAATTTGGGGCAGAAAATGAATAGCAGGGTTACAGTTACAGTGACTAGGGTCACTATAGCTAAGGGACAGTAATAGAGATAGATTTAGTGTGAGCCTCATCATTAAACAGCCGTTTATCACCAAAAACCCTTAAAGACTACATAAATTTCGGAGTGATAAATACCAGACATAGATGAGTTCAACAATTTTTAAACAAAACTCTACTGATTCTGGTTTAAGGTAACCTTTTTTTAAAGTATTTTGAGTTTTTGGGGTAAATTTATTTCTATATAAAAGAAATTTTTTAGGAAAATTTGTTTATTCTTCGATAATATAATATTATAATATAAATTTTATTTTATATATTAATAAATATATATATATGTCACAGCTGAGACACATTTTTCCCTGTTTTTACGCATGACATTACCTAAGGTAATTCTAACCAATGCTGTTCTAAAGATAGCAAAGCTTAAAAACAGGTTTGGGGGCCCCCCACATCCATAAAACCGTTTTACTGGGGAAGCCACAGCACCCGTCATTTTTTCCCTCCCCGTGACCAGTGTAAAGAAGGAAATGTTAAATGGGAGCGAGATTTTTAAAACAGAACACCTTGAGTCTGGTGAAAAAATTCTATGATGTCCATATGTAAAAAGGAGGGGGACAAGAATTTTCCTCTCAAAACAATCCCTTTAAGGCTAGTTCACAGCTTAAAATGGGGCCGAAAATTTGGTCCGTAATTCCCCCCCGGTGCGGCAATTCGGCCGGGGAAAAAGGCCCCTTTCATTACTTTAATTCACGTTTCCTAAAGAACAGGGATTAGTCCCCTCCCCACCCGGCGAAGCTGCCGGGGGGGGAATAATTGACATTTCACTTTCAGCGCGTATACGCGCCGTAAGCAGGATTTTCTAGGGGCCGGTGAAGTGCGGCCCCCCGCCCCGCCCCGCCCCCCCCGGGCCCCAAAGGCGAATTGCGGGGCGAAATTCGCCCCGCAGTTAAGCTGGTGAACCCTAAGGGGGAACTATATTTAATCAAATTATAACTGTTACGTCAAATTTTAAAAAATTAGGGCCCGGTGCCTTCACCAATCACTAAAATGAAGGAGCAGAAGCGGGCAGCTGAGTACTGTGCCTTTGATTTTCTAGCTATGCTTAGCTTTACTTTCAGAGCCGAGTGAATGAAATACAGGCTCTTTCTCCTCACTGGGACAGAAAATCACAAAGGGGCACCATACTCAGCAGAGCTCTACTCTTTCATTTTACCAATTCATAAAGCTCTCAGCACTAGAACACCTACCAATCAAAGCTTAGAACATGTCAAAAGTTTGATAAAATAATAATTGTCCTTCAATAGATAATTTCACGCTATAATAATACTAGGAAAATCACTTTATTAAAATGCAGAAATGATCTGGTGACAATATACAGGGACTTAAATTCCTGGCAGTCATTGTGCTGACCCCTCGGACATGGATAGTAGTACTACATGTTAATGTCACCATTAGGACATTTTTCATTAATCAGTTCCTAGTTATATTCCTCAAAATTTCTTCAAGGTGGACATTTACTTTATAAATGGGTATTATGGCAAAATAAAAAGATGGATAAAGTATCATTCTTTGTAGAATTAGGGTATGTTCACACGGCTTATTTTGATGCTTTTTTGAAGCGGTTTTCGGAGTGTTTGCGCATGGGTTTTTGGAAAAGTTTTTGACGAGGTTTTAAACAATGTTTTCACCCATACAAATTAATATCCAGGTCAAAAAAACGCTTTGAAAAACGCTCTAAAAACGAGCCGAGAAACGCGCCGAAAAACGCTTTAAGAATTGACATGACACTTCTTTTTCAGCGCCCAAAACAGCTTCCAAAGAACCGTGTAAAAACCTCATTGTGTGTGAACTACAATGCTGTTACATAGGAATCAATGAAAATGAACTGGGAGCATTTTGGGAGTGGAAACGCTCCGAAAACCGCTTAGAAAACAGCGTCAAAATCAGCCGTGTGAACATACCCTTAAATTTATTAGTGAAAATATGTTGACTGGTTCTTATATTCTGTTACAATGACATTTTATAAATCTAATAATCATATAAATTAGTACCATTGTCTGCCAATTATTGTTTCCACATTTTCCTCTATGTAGCCACCCTTACTGATATTCAAGTAATAATAATTAAGTCAAGATTCTAGTACACAACTAGTAAAAATAAAATAGCAATGCAGTATATTAAAATATGTTCTTAATCTATGTTTATCTATTATTTGCCTCCAGGCTTTGGAGTACATTTTACGTTTGGTCACCTCAACAGTGGAATGTGTAGTATGCAACACCATAACAGACACATTTCAGTCAACGAGAAAGAGACATCAGGCCTCATTTAATAGGCGAGTCCAGAATTTCTTGGTAGTCTAGCCGGACCAGCCTTCCTAAATAGAGTTTGTAGCCAGCCAAAGCGAACACACTGACCATGATGACTGTTCCACCTATTACATCATAGACACTGGGGAACATATGCAGCACAAGAAGTTGAAGGATCATAGCCACTACAATCTCCAGGTGCTGCACCGTGCTGACCAAAGCTGGATGGAATTTATACAATGCATAATAGACACCCAGAAATGCTACAGTAGAACACAAGCAAATTGCAAGGAGGTAGCCCCATGTTTCTCCATCCAGGGGTATGATTGGTTCTTGAAGAATGAACATTGTACAGGCTCCCCAAACACTTCCAGTCCAACCAAAGGTAAAAAGAGCAGTCCACATGCTGACCTTCTCTTTGATAGACCTGTAGACTATCATTGACAGGGCTGTGGTAAGGCCAGCCATGACTGTCATGGTGTAACCAAAGGCTTCCTTCCAGACACCAAGAAAAGAGTTTTCTTCATCAACAATATTTGGAATCATAACCAAACATGCACCAAATACACTGCTCACAACAGTGATCAAGTCAACTTTTGCCATATGTTCATCTAATAAGAGAAAGGCCAGTATAGCACTGAAGACTGTAGTGGTTGCCCTCCACATAATGGTCCCATTGCTTGGTGGAACAATAGAGAAGGACGTGTAGGCACAGGTAATGGAAATAACATTGCACACTCCATAGAAGAATAATCGTAGTCTATACCCAGGAGGCCCAAATGGAGCCTCTTTATAATAACAAACCATGATCACAGATAAAACTTGCATAACAGAACGGATGAATATTAACTCCAGTGAGGGCACTTTGGAGCGGTCAGAAACCAATCTTGTGATGAGGGCTACACACCCATGGGCCATTGCTGACCCAAATAGCACAGCCCACATTTTCCTGGACTGAAATATAGAACTGTCTGCAAAACTTTGTAGCTGCTGAGCAAGATCATTATCAGGGTCTTCTGCCTGCTTTGGTCGGGCATCCATGGTCCCAAAAAGGGTTTTCCCCTTCTTTTTGGCATCCCCTAGAAGTCTTTTTTTCGGGTTCTCCTCTGTAAATCCTCCATTGTCTTCACTGGTGTCTTCATATCCTTCATCTCCAGGCTGTGGATAATGGGATGTGTATTTCACAGTCACAGTGTTGGGATGTATTTTTACTCTTTTCTTGGTTGAGTAAGGTTTAGACGGTGATTTATCCATGTTTTTGAATAATTTTCTGCAAAGCATACAAATAATAATTTGTTACAATTTTTACAAATGTAGAATACAATATTCAAAACATTTTTCAACCTCCAATAAAACTTGCCAGGTTTTTGTATTCATTTTTAGGTAAACTGTTGAGTATACTAAGTTAAATACCACGGCCTAAACAGAAATCAAAATGAGAAACTGTTGCTAAAGCGCGCTTGCTAATAGTCCTGATTTTTCTGGTTGCCTCCTGCAAAACTGGGGTCCAGTTGTGTAAATCCCACTTAAAAGCGGGTATTTTGGGCAACATGTCCCAAGACGAATCCGTCATTTTTTGGTGTATTTTGCACCCAAAAAACTCTTGACGCCCTATTTTCTATATAAATGAACTGTAATACACCAAAACCAGGTGCATTTTATGCCAGGCACGACACATTTGAATGCACCTAAAAAGGCACATAAAATATGCTAGCAACGATACGATATGCGCCTAGATTTAGTAATGCGCCTGGATAGGCACATTAATTTTACTATGCAAGGTATACCAGACACCAGATTTTAGAAAGGTTCGTACTTTCAGGCGTTCTTTACACTGATTTAATGCGCCGCAAAACTGATGTGTCGTCGCCACTTTATGTACATGTCACCCTTTGTGGTTTTCCTGTTAATTTGAGGGGCATTCCTGGGACTTGACTCTCCCAGATTTAGATTTTCAAATATTGGCAGGATTATGTTAAATCAATGCGCTGAAAGATCTTCTACAATGGCTGCAGCAATGAAAAAAAAATCTGCTGTTATCATTAAAGGGGTTTTCTTATCTGGATCTTTTATAGAGCCTGCTCTTCACAGCAAGTTATAGTCTCACACTTCCTGGTTAAGCTGTGGGGGGTTCTACAGCAGTGACTAACATTTCAACTTCGCTATACCTAGCAGATTCTGTTAGAGGGACATTGGTGATGAAGAGGTTTTAACAACAGGGCAGAAGGCCACCGAGCTCTTAGTCAGTAAGAAACTAGCTCCTATGTTGCTGATAAGACACAGCAGGGAGTGATGTCACCATTCTGGCCAGAGAAGAAATGATCTGTAAACAAGCAGGAGAAAAGAACTGCTCTACCTTTGAAAGGAAGCAAAATCAGAACAGCAGTATATTTGATAATAATTTTTGTTTGCCTTTGCCTACATGTTTAAATCTAATCAATGTAATTGGAATAGCCCTTTAATTGTGTTCCCTTTCTTAACATGTATATCACTCCATTCGATATACTGCTCTTGAAAAAGCAATATATCCGAAAACCCCCAGTATCCAGTTCCCCAGAGTGCTTTCAGAGTCGCCTGGAATATACTGTACAAGGTTTTTTTGGGACTCCCATAGATATAAATGGGGGATAGCTGTACAAACGCAGCCATCTCCTAAGTCTCTGAAGCTGGCTCTTAGGATTTTATGAGATTGTAAAACCACTTTAAATTTTTTTTTTTTACCAGAGCACCCTTTGCTCCTCCAATTTATCAGATAACATCTGCCTCAATTCTTCTATGTAACAGACTATATCATTGAATATTTTTGCTAGACCACTTCTTCTCATTAACTCTCCCATACCATTGCACCAAAGTTTGGAGTCCGCCTGTTCATACATTCTTTTTGGCTCAAAGTACACCAGAAAACTGGTGCATCCCTGATCATACATGTCTCCCTAAGTGTTTGATACACTGGCGATTTTGCAACTTTTTCCACCTACAAAGAACGGAGAGGTCTGTAATTTTTATCGTAGGTACACTTCATATGTGAGAGACAGAATGTAAAAAAAATCCAGAAAATCACATTGTATGATTTTTAAATAATTAATTTACATTTTATTGCATGAAATAAGCATTTAATCACCTCCCAACCAGTAAGAGTTCTGGCTCTCACAGACCTGTTAGTTTTTCTTTGAGAAGCCCTCCTAATCTGCACTAATTACCTGCATTTATTTCACCTGTTTGAACTTATTACCTGTATAAAAGAAACCTGTCCACACACTCATTCAATCACACTCCAACCTCTCCACCCTAGCCAAGACCAAAGAGCTGTCGAAGGACAGAATTGTAGACCTGCACAAGGCTGGTGTGAGCTACAAGATAAGAGGCAAGCTGGTTAGTGAGAAGACAACTGTTTTTTTTAGAAAATGAAAGAAACACAAGATCACTGTCAGTCTTCCACAGTCTGGGGCTGTATGCAAGATCTCACCTCATGGGGTTAAGATGAGTCTGAGAAAGGTCAGGAATCCGCCTAGAACTACAGGTCCCCCTGCTCACGCCAGCACATGTCCAGGCCTGTTTGAAGTTAGCCAATGACCATCTGGATGATCCAGAGAAAGCATGGGAGAAGGTCAAGTGGTCAGATTAGACCAAAATAGAATTTTTTGGTATCAACTCCACTCGTGTTTGGGAGAAGAAGAAGAAGGATGAGTACAACCTCAAGCCAACGTCAGAACCGTGAAGCATGGGGGTGGAAACATCATACTTTGGGGGTGCTTTTCTGCAAAGGAGACCAGAAGACTGCACTGTATTGAAGAGAGGATGGATGAGGCAAGGTATCATGAGATTTTGGCCCTCAGTAAGAACATTAAAGATGTGTCATGGCTTGGTCATGGCTGGGTCTTCCAGCAGGACAATGACCATAAACAAACAGCCAGGGTAACTAAGGAGTGGTTCCATAAGAAGCATTTCAGGGTACTGGTGTGGCCTAGCCAGTCTCCAGACCTGAACCCAGTCGAAAATCTTTGGAGAGAGCTGAAAATCAAAGTGACCCAGCGACAGCCCCGAAACCTGAAAGATCTGGAGAAGTGGAGGAGTGGGTCAAAATCCCTGCTGCAGTGTGTACAAACTTGGTCAAGAACTACAGGAAATGTCTGACCTCTGTAATTGCAAACAAAGGTTTGTGTACCAAATATTAAATTATGTTTTTATATTGTTGCAAATACTTATTTCATGCAATAAAATGCTAATTTATTATTTAAAAATCATACCATGGGATTTTCTAGATTTCTTTTTTTAGATTCTGTCTCTCACAGGTGAAGTGTACCTACAATAAAAAGATAAAAATTACAGATCTCTCTACTCTTTGCAAGGAGTAAACCTTGCAAAATAAATTATAAATATATATATATATATATATAATATATATATATATATATATATCAGTTTAATTATTTGTTGAAAATTTACTACTATGTATGCATTATGGCCTAAGCCATTACATGTGCAGTACAGCTTAGTTTTCTCTTACGGGGTTGTCCCCTTTCTTTTTTAATTAATACATTTATGCTGGTGCTGCAGTTAGGACATAAAAAAACTAATACTCACCTTTGTCCTTACCTCCGTTACAGCCCTGCCGAGATCCACTGTCTCTGTCTTTTGTTTTCTTCCTGATGCTGGCAGTCAGAACGTCACCTCTGTAGTCACTGAGTGGCTGCATGTATTGCTTAAAGGACTTCGCTTCGTGGTAACACCCCTTTAACATAACCGTTCAGAGCCCTTCACTTCTGAACGGTGATGTCAGGAAGTGTCATGTGATTGCTGCAGCCAATCAGCAGCTTCAGTGGGGACATTCCAACTGCCAGGACCAGAAAGAGACCAGAAGAGCAGGGGAGACAGTAGGAATGGAGACGAGGGCCAAGGGGAGCATTAATTTTTTTTTCTTCTTACTACAGCACCAGTATAAATTAAAATCCTATCACATGTCATGATCTAATTAGTAGTCATAAAATAAAGACTATTTTTGTTTTTAAAAAAAGGTTAAAAAGTGCATCGGGCCATATATGTTATCAACACCCTTTATTGTCTGAGAACCTATATCACTCTCAATGTTATTATTTAGGCTTTTTAACGTAAATGGGGAAAGAGCGAGGTCAGCTGTAGTCTAATGTCTAAAATCAATGACATAAATAATTTTAAAGACTTTATTACGCATAAATGTGCCCGTTAAATTTTATATCCTTCAGTGCTCATAAATACAGCCGTATTACTGCTCTGTACAAGTTTCACGTTGTACAAAGCTGTAATACAACACCTATAGAAATCCATACTGATTGATTTATAGTTTTTCTGTATAGTATACATAGTTTCAGTATAAACTGTCATTTTTTCATTAATTTAATGTAATGCATTCATTTAATTAATGTTTGGCCTAAGGGTATGTTCACACGGCATAATTGCGGCACGTACAGTACGCGCCGCAATAGGCTGGGTGTTTTGGGAGTCGCGCTGATCAGCACATATTCCCAAAGCACGGGAACACCAGCCCCATAGACATCCATTACTCACGGCGCGTGATCGCCATGAATAATTGACAAGTCACTTATTTCCCCGCGCGTACAATACAATCGTATTGTACAAGCAGGGGGACGAGGTGTAATCCATAGTTCTCTATGAGAGCTTTGAATTACTGTAATTGTGGGGCGCATTTCGCCGCGTATTAAGCACAATATGCGGCGAAATACGCCTGCAATTACGCCTCCAATTACGTTGTGTGAACATACCCTAAGAGTCCAGTAGGTGTTCTTAAGCAGTAATTGACAGTTACCTCTATGTACGAAATTATACAGGGAAGGCTTATAGTCACTTGTAATCTGACCCAATGAACTCCTGAACATAGAAAGATAAATGAATTTTAAGTAATAAATCACAAGTTATACTGAATCTTGCAGCATAAAACTATATATAAATGTGCTCAGTTCTACTGGTTCTATAAGGCCATGTTCACTACGGCTTATTTCGACTGGATTTGCGAGGATTGACGCATCGTTCAATCCTGGCATAATCCGTCCAAAATAGTCACAGCCTATTATCTATATGATTTCAATAGAAATACGGCTCGCGTCACACGACCGAAAAAATTCCCCTTTCCGGGTTGCCCCGGGTTTGAGACGGCAACCCGGACGGAAAAAAAAAATTAAAATTTAAATTATTTCCGGACGGATTCCCCACCTACAAATTGTAGATGGTGACCCGGGGGGGAAACATTAAAAATACGTCCCACACTTAGTAAAGTTTTTTGCAATTTTTTTTTCAACTGTTTTTCAAAACGTTTTTTCATGGGAAATCCGTTGTAAAAGTTTAAAACAAGGGAAAAAGGCCCCCTTACATGTTGGGGTAGGGTTGAAACGCTTTTTTTAAATTAGGTTTAAAGGGGGTTGCCCCTTTGTCCCCGCATTTTTTCCTTTCCCTGGATCGACCCCTACTCCCCGGATGCTATGGGAGACAGAAGCTTAAGGGCGCATCCCCACGGCATAGGACAAAGACTATTTGTCCTGTTTTGCTCCCGTCCCCACGGCCGCGGGGGGGATGGCTTTTCTCCGCGATGAGCGGAGAAGAGCCCTCCCACCTCCCATTGAGAAGCACAGATTCCGTCTGAAAACCGGACAGAAGATTGTGCTTGTTGAATGTTTTGCCGCCGGACCGCGGGCGGCAAAACCGCCCGACGGAAAACCCGTGCAGTGGGGACTGCTGCACGTGTTTTCCATAGAGCACAATTGTGCTCATTTTTGGCCGGTTTTTCAGGCGGTCTGAAAAACCGCAAACCGGCTGAAAAACCGTCCGAAACCCGTGCCGTGGGGACATGCCCTAATGAAGGCTTTGTGGCTGCCATGTTCTGGCTCTTATTACTTCCTGCCTTCAGGAGCCCTCAGTTAGGTCCATAGGGGTAAAAACTAAAAAATTATTGGTCACAGAAACTGTCACTGCAGCACAATTTAAAAAATTATAGAATGCACATATCCAACTGTTCAGAGTTTCAGTACTTTTTGCACAACTTGCTGATTTCTAACAAGAAGCTTAAAGGGAATCTGTCGGCATTTTTTTTTTACTTATTAAATCAAGCAACTGATCCATATTCTCTTCCTCTCAGTCGTTTTATTTCCTGATCGTATATTTCTCTATCAGCCATCTACTGTATATATGATTGCGGGGAAGATATTCTTGCTTGCACTGCTTTAACAGCAGTCAGAGAGATACTTTACAGCAGCGTCATGCCCATAGGATTCTTAAGACAGATTCTGTCCCATAGACTTCTATGAGAGTTTTCACTGTGAAGGGAGGGGAGGGAGAGGGGGAGCTGTGACATCTCCTCTTGTGACTGGTGAATTCTGTGTTATCTGTACACATTGGTTTCTCCTTTCAGTTTGACCCTGCTTTTACTGATAATGTGCACACTGCTGAAAAGCTCTCTAAACAGAACAGGAAGTGTCAGACAATTATTAGGCTTAGTGGCCAAAGTGAAAGCTGCAGGACTTAAAGTTAAAAAAAAAAAATTCCTAAAAAATTTGTTTAACATAAAAATGTGAGTTAAACAATAAGTCATTTTTTGATGACACATTCCCTTTAATGGCAAAATTTACAACAGGTGTTTGATCCCTTAATTGCCCAAAAATGTAGGGAATCAATTTGAAGTGGGATATAAACAGTTCTCCTCATCATGCTGTTCACATTTTGGCATCATAAACCAACACAACACTTTTGATCAACATGAAGCTTCAAGCAGAATGCTCTCAGACGGAAGTGGCCACTGAGTGTCACAGAGTGTCATGAGCAGGTTTAATCAGAGATACAGGAAGAGTCACAGAAAGGCAAAGAAGTGGATGTCCTTTGGCGCCATCACACAGTGATGACCGCTTCATTGTAAACCATGCCCCGTGTAACCGAATGATGAATGCCGCACAACTCCAGGCACGTTTAAGGGAGGTGAGAGGCAACCAAGTGTGATCTGCATGCTTAATAATCTGACCACACCACAAGGCACAAGCATCATTGTCATGCATGGGCCAAAGAGCATCTATGCTGGTCAAGGACCAGTGTTCCTCAGTGTTGTTGTAACGGTCTGGTAGTGGATCCGCTGGACCACCGCAAGCGATGGTGGAAGCCCACACCAGGGAGTGGAATCTAAGTAGGTCCCGGTATTCACCAGAGCCCGCCGCAAAGCGGAATGACTTGCTGTGGCGGGAATCTACCAGGTCGCTTCCACTGGCGGAATTGCTTGCAGTGGCGGCCAAAGGTAGGCGAGGTACAGAATCGGCAGGAAGGCTCGTAGTCGGGGCCAAGCAGGAAGGTCTGGGCAGGCGGCAGAGATTCGTGGTCAGTAAACGTAAGCAAGCGGGTTCGGTACACGGTAGATAAGACAAGACTTCTGGAACGCTTTCTCGATAGGTAATGAGCACAAAAGATCCGGCACGGCTGCCAGGAAGGGGCCGCCTTTAAATAGGAGCAGTGTCCGGTAAGGGCCAATTACCGGTGCACTGTCCCTTTAAATTTCACACTGCCGGCGCGCGCGCCCTAGGGAGCGGGGCCGCGCGCGCCGCGGGACAGAGATGGACAGAACAGGAGTGTGGCCGGGTAAGTGGACTTGAGCACCGGCAGGAGGGCGAGCGGACCCCCGACCCGACGTGAGGGACGGGGCGCCGCTCGGCATCGGGGCACGGATGCGCCCTGGACGAGGGTCGCAGGGGCATCCGTGACAGTACCCCCCCTTTGGCTCCCTCCTCTTTCTGGAGTGGAGGAATCTCTGGATGATGCTGCGGTCCAGGATGTTCTCCTCTGGCTCCCAAGACCTTTTCTCGGGCCCGAACCCCTTCCAGTCAACGAGAAAATATCGCTTCCCTCTATTCCTCCTCATACCCAAGATTTCTTTGACCTCAAAGACATTGGAGGCATCAGCCACAGACGGAGGAGGGACAGACTTCTGAGAGAAATGATTAAGGACCAGGGGTTTTAGCAGTGAGACATGAAAGGAGTTTGGGATACGCATGGTAGGAGGGAGCCGGAGTTTATAGGCCACCGGGTTTATGTGCTTAAGGACCTCGAAAGGTCCTACAAAGCGGGGTCCCAGTTTGTAGGTTGGGATTTTGAGGCGGACATATCTGGCCGAGAGCCACACCTTGTCACCTGGGGAGAAGACAGGAGGAGGACTTCTTCTTTTATCTGCTTACGCCTTCATGCGTCCTGACGCACGAAGCAGGGATTGGCGGGTCAGGGACCAAATGGTCTTTATGTCCTGAGCCAGTGCATCCGCCGCCGGGACCTCGGATGGAGATGCAGAGGGAGAGGTGGGCGGGGATGCAGACCGTATACAATGTAGAAGAGAGAAGCACCCGCGGTCTCCAAGTCTAGGGAATTGTAAGAGAATTCCACCCACGGCAGCAAGTTGGACCAGTCATCTTGGTGTGCTGAGACGAAGTGGCGTAGGTAACACCCCAAAACCTGGTTGACCCTCTCCACCTGGTCATTCGTCTGAGGGTGGTAAGCAGAAGAGAAATCTTGGAAACAAACTGGACCCCCCGATTCGAGATGACTTGCTGAGGGAGCCCGTGCAGACGAAAAACATGATGAAAAAATAGTTCAGCCAGGCGAGGGGCAGATGGCAGGCCAGGCAAAGGGACAAAATGCGCCATCTTGGAAAACCGATCCAATGGATGGGTTGTGGATGTAGTAGGCCTGCCGGCTTGTGACGAGGCGTCTTGTTGCGGGCACAGGAGGTACAAGACTCAACAAAGTCCTTGACATCTTTAACGAGATCTGGCCACCAATAGAACCGGGATATCAGGAGGAATGTTTTTCTGGCGCCGGGGTGACCAGCCGCTAAAGAGCAATGTCCCCATTTCAAGATACGTCTGCGGAGCGCAGGGCTTACGTAAGTCTTCCCCGGGGGAACCTTCCGGAGGTCAACTGGAGCAGCCGAGATAAGACGTTCTGGGGGAATTATGTGCCCAGGAGTAGTTTCTTCACCCACCACGTCGGAGACACGAGAGAGAGCGTCGGCCTTCACGTTCTTTTCCGCGGGCCGGAAATGGATCTGGAAGTTGAACCAGGAGAAAAAGAGCGACCACCTAGCCTGGCGTGGGTTAAGTCGCTGAGCCAGTGGAGATATTGGAGGTTTTTATGATCCGAATAGATGCGGATTGGATGGCGAGCACCTTTCAGCAGATAACGCCATTCCTCCAAAGCCAGCTTGATAGCTAGTAGCTCCCTGTTGCCAATCATGTAGTTCCTCTCTGCCGGCGCGAACGTCTTGGAAAAGAAGCCACACATTACTGTCTTGCCCGTGGGCCCTTTTTGCGTGAGAACTGCTCCGACCCCCACAGATGAGGCATCAACTTCCAACGTGAAGGGTTTCGTGGGGTCCGGCCGCAGTGGCAAAGGCAGACTTGAGCTTAGAGAATGCCTCGTCAGCTTCGGAGGGCCAGCTACGAGGGTTAGCGTGTTTCTTCATAAGCGCCACTATAGGAGCTACTAGCGTTGAAAAGTGAGGAATGAATTGGCGATAGTAGTTGCAGAACCCCAGGAAACGCTGTATGGCTCGCAGGCCGACTGGGTGTGGCCACTGCAACACGGCCGACAGTTTTGCTGGATCCATCCGTAAGCCTTGGTCAGAGAGGATGTATCCCAGAAACGGAAGGCTGGTTTGGTGGAAGAGGCCCTTCCCCAGCTTGGCATAAAGGTGGTTATCTCGGAGACGCCTGAACACCTGACGGACATGGCTGCGGTGGGTCTTTAGGTCAGGAGAGTACACCAATATATCGTCCAGGTAGACCACTACACAGGTGTAGAGGAGGTCTCTGAAGATGTCATTCACGAGCTCCTGGCAGATGACAGGGGCATTACACAGTCTGAATGGCATGACCAGATACTCAAAGGGCCCGTCCCGGGTGTTGAACGGCGTCTTCCATTTATCGCCCTTGCGAATACGAACCAAATTGTAGGCCCCTCTCAGATCCAGCTTGGTAAAGATCTTAGCTCCACGTAGGCGATCGAAAAGTTCAGTGATCAACGGCAGCGGGTATCTATTTTTCACCGTGATCTTGTTCAAGCCCCGATAATCGATGCAGGCCCATAGGGAGCCGTCCTTCTTTTCTACGAAGAAGAATCCCGCTCCCTCGGGAGAGGAGGATTTCCGGATGAACCCCTTTTGTAGATTTTCCTGAATATATTTGGAACCGGCCTGCATCTCCGGAACGGACAAGGGGTAGACCCGACCTTGTGGAGGGCTGGTGCCAGGCAAGAGCTCGTAGGGGTGATGTGGTGGTAGGATCTCCGCTTGTTTCTCCGAAAACACATCGGCGAACTCCAAATATTCAGCTGGTAGACCGGGCAACGGCTCACGGAGGGTCGTGCGAGAGCAGGGAAGCATCGGGTGGGTGCCACCAGATAGCGACTCAGGCAATTAGGACCCCAGCGAGTTACTTCACCAGTCGTCCAGTCCAGCGTAGGAGAGTGGAGCCGTAGCCATGGAAGCCCAAGTAGAACCGCCGACGAGGAGCGAGGCTACACGTAGAAGGCGATCTCTTCCTTATGTAGAGCCCCTACGTGGAGGGACAGTGGCTTGGTGACAAACTGGATGGTGTCGCTAAGCAGCTCACCGCTGACTGAAGAGATCACAAGCGGTTTCTCCAGGCGGACCACCGGAAGACGGTACTGCCTCACCAGAGACAGATGGATAAAGTTCCCGGCTGAGCCCGAATCCAGAAACGCCGGGACTTGGAACAAGATTCCAACTTCAGTCACGACCTGCACTGGCATCAACAGGCGAGGAGAGAGGAGGAGTTTGCACCTAGGAATGCCTCTCCCACAGAACCTAGGTGCGGGAGTTTCCCTCATGCTTGGGACGCTTGGGACAACTCCTCCGTTAATGCTCTGGGCTGCTGCAGTAGAGGCACGAGTTCCTTTGCCGACGCTGGGCCAACTCTTTCTCTGTGAGGTCGCCCCAATCAACCTGCATGGGCTCCTCAGTAGGTGTTGGCGACTGTGGCACAGGAGGCCTCTGAAACACCGGTGCCAGGCGTGGGAACTGGCGAGGTTGGGCTAACTGTTGCTCTTGCCGAAGTTCCTCTTCCCGTTCGGCGAAGCGCACATTGATGCGAGTAGCCAACCGGATCAGGTCACTGAGGGAAGAAGGGATGTCTCTCGCAGCTAACACATCCTTAGATTCATCTCAAGAGCCCTTTCTTAAAGGTAGCGCCCAGAGCGGCCTCATTCCACGAAAGTTCCGAGGCCAAGGTGCGGAATTGCACCTCGTAGTCTCCCACGGACAAATCCCCCTGGTGTAGGTTTAGGAGAGCTGTCTCGGCGGAGGATGCACGAGCTAGTTCCTCAAACACACTGCGTAACTCACTGAGGAACGACTGTAGGTCCACCGTCACCGGATCTTTCCTGTCCCACAGAGGTGTAGCCCATGCCAGGGCCTTCCCGGAGAGCAGGCTGACCACGAAAGCCACTTTCGCACGTTCGGACAGGAACTGGTCGGCCATCAGCTCCACGTGCATAGAACATTGGGTGATGAACCCCCTGCAGAGTTTCGGATCTCCGTCGAACTTGGACGGGAGCGACAGCCGAAGCTTGGGGCCCCCCAGAGCCAGAGGAACCGCAGAGGCAGGGACAACCACGGGAGATGGCGGAGGTTGCTGCTGCTGGGCGGTGGCGAGTTGCTGCAACATGGTGGACAGCTGATTCAGTTGCTGCGCCTGGTGACCTAGTTGCTGTGACTGGCGGGCAACAATGGTCGTTAGATCCGCCAGGCTGGGTAATGGCACCTTGGCGGGATCCATGGCCGGATCTTACTGTAACGGTCCGGTAGTGGATCCGCTGGACCACCGCAAGAGATGGTGGAAGCCCACACCAGGGAGCGGAATCTAAGTAGGTCCCGGGATTCACCAGAGCCCGCCGCAAAGCGGGATGACTTGCTGCGGCGGGAATCTACCAGGTCGCTTCCACTGGTGGGACTTGCTTGCGGTGGCGGCCAAGGGTAGGCGAGGTACGGAATCGGCAGACAGGCTCGTAGTCGGGGACAGGCAGGAAGGTCTGGGCAGGTGGCAGAGATTCGTAGTCAGTAAACGTAAGCAAGCGGGTTCGGTACACGGTAGACAAGACAAGACTTCTGGAACGCTTTCTCGATAGGCAATGAGCACTAAAAGATCCGGCAAGGCGGCCAGGAAGGGGCCGGCTTTAAATAGGAGCAGTGTCCGGTAATGGCCAATTACCGATGCACTGTCCCTTTAAATTTTTACACTGCCGGCGTGCCCGCGCCCTAGGGAGCGGGGCCACGCGCGCCACGGGTCAGAGACGGACGGAGCAGGAGCATGGCCGGGTAAGTGGACTTGAGCATCGGCAGGAGGGCGAGCGGACCCCCGACCTGACGTGAGGGTCAGGGCGCCGCTTGGCATCGGAGCACGGATGCACCCGCGACCCGGGACGAGGGTCGCAGGGGCATCCGTGACAGTTGTTCAATAATGAAAGTCAATTCACTCTGAGCAAAAATGATGGCCGCCAACAAGAAGAGCGCTATGCATCAGCCAGGTCAGGTACCGGTCAGGTACCCTTTTCGGTCATCTAGTACGCAGACCATGTTGATTTAAATGGTTACGAATGGTCTAATGTGACACTTGGGTACTTCTCACGTCCCTGAAGCATGCTTGGATTTGTCTGGACTTGCTATTCTAAAGTCAGTGACCACTTCCATCTGAAAGCATCCTACTTGAAGCCTCTAATTGGTGATGTACTGTTGATCAATTGTAAGGTGTTGTTTTGGTCTCATGATTTCAAAATGTGAACAACATGATAAGGAGGACTGTTTAGTCCCAATTCACATTGATCCCAGGCTTGGACTGGTGTATAGGGGAATAGGGGAAACCCCCGGTGGGCCACTGAGCATGGTGGATCTGGAGTTGTTTTTTATCTGCATATTCATCCTCAGAAGAGGCAAAAAGCAAGAGCAGAGTATAGGAGGCAAGTACAGTCATTTACAGTAGCTGGTGGGCCCAGACGCAGCTCAACTGGTGGGCCCCTAGTTTAAACTTTACCTGTGGGCCATAGGTGCCCCAGTCCAACACTGATTGATCCCCTAAATTTATTGGGCAATTCAGGGATCAAACACCTGTCGGGAATTTTGCCATTAAGCTACTTGTTAGAGATCAGCAAGTTGTGGTACTGAAACACTGAAGAGTTGGACATGTGCTTTCTAAAGTTCAGAGACGGTCTCATTTAGATCACTTAAAAAAATTTTGTGTTTCAACCAAGAGCCAAATATCCCTAACTTTTTGTGAGTATTGTATGTTATAGTCAATGATACCATTGAAAAGTATGTCTTGTTCCTCAAAAACAAGCCCTCATATGTTTATTTAGATGGAAAAATAAAAAAGATATGGAGGAATAAAAGGCTCCATCAAGAAGGGATTAAAAAAAAGTACGGCTTCCCAATTAATTTTAAAAAATCTCGTACTCATCTCTGTTCTAACGCTGGCACTGCAGGCAGTCTCTCCAGGCTTTTCTGTTTTCTTCTACCGCTGATTGGCTACAGCAGCCACATGTCACTGCCTGGCATCCATCACTATTCAGAAGTGAACAGCTCTGTCAGGTGATTGCTACAGTGGAAAAAAAAATGGGCAGAGATGCCCACAAAACCTGCACTGGAACAGAGGAGAGGAGGTTTTTTTGGACAGCAGTACCTTTTTTTTTTTCAAATTGGCTGGACGACCGCTTTACACCTTTAAGAATTCATCCCCATGAATTAAAGGAATCGCTAGTGAACTGCACTTCTGTTCAGGTATATAGCAGGATCATAAGCGAAGTCTGCTCCATAGATGGCAGGTACCGGCTGTTAGTTATACTCCATAAAAAATATGGGCGACATGTATAAACGGCGACAATTTTCTGGTGTACTTTGAGCCAAAAAGAATGTGTGAACAGGTGCACTCCAAACTTTAGCGTGATAAGTGCCTTTTTTAATGCGCCAAAGACACTTTTTAATGCACCAAAGATTTGGGGCATTTTGTGGGCGTCGTACCACATTTGTAGAATTAGACACATTTATGATTCTTTGATGCCAAGCCTAGGCACAGAACAGTTATAACAGTCAGACCAGGGTAAAGGTGGTGCCTGAGCCAGACTTGTGGTATTGGCTCTACACTGCCCTGTATGTATAACCTGCAGAAGAGCAGCCAGACCAGGATAAAGGTGGTGCCTGAGCCAGACTTATGGTATTGGCTTTACACTGCCCTGTATGTATGACCTGCAGAAGAACAGACAGCCCAGTGTATTGTTGGTGACTGATCCAGACTTGTGGTATTGGCTCTACCCTGCCCTGTATGTATGACCTGCAGAAGAACAGCCAGACCAGGTTAAAGGTGGTGCCTGAGCCAGACTTGTGGTATTGGCTTTACACTCCCCTGTATGTGTGACCTGCAGAAGAACTGCCAGACCAGGGTAAAGGTGGTGCCTGAGCCAGACTTGTGGTATTGGCTCTACACTGCAACTGTATGTAGGACAGGCAGAAGAACAGCCTGGCGAGGGTAAAGGTGGTGCCTGAGCCAGACTTGTGGTATTGGCTCTACACTGCCCTGTATGTATGACCTGCAGAAGAACAGCCAGACCAGGGTAAAGGGGGTGCCTGAGCCAGACTTGTGGTATTGGCTCTACACTGCCCTGTATGTATGACCTGCAGAAGAACAGCCAGAGCAGGGTTAAGGTGGTGCCTGAGCCAGACTTGTGATATTGGCTCTACACTGCACTGTACGTATGACCTGCAGAAGAACAGCCAGACCAGGGTAAAGGTGGTGCCTGAGCCAGACTTGTGGTATTAGCTCTACACTGACCTGTATGTATGACCTGCAGAAGAACAGCCAGACCAGGGTAAAGGTGGTGCCTGAGCCAGACTTGTGATATTGGTTTACACTGCACCTGTATGTTTGACCTGCAGGAGAACAGCCAGACCAGGGTTATAGGTGGTGCCTGAGCCAGACTTGTGGTATTAGCTCTACACTGCCCTGTATGTATGAGCTGCAGAAGAACAGCAGACCAGGGTAAAGGTGGTGCCTGAGCTAAGTTGTCATATTGGCTTCTACACTGCACTTTATGTATGACCTGCAGAAAAAACAGCCAGACCAGGGTAAAGGTGGTGCCTGAGCCAGACTTGTGGTATTGGCTCTACACTGTCCTGTATGTATGACCTGCAGAAGAACAGCCAGACCAGGGTAAAGGTGGTGCTGAGCCTAAGTTGTCATATTGGCTCTACACTGCCTGTATGTATGACTGCAGAAGAACAGCCAGACAGGGTAAGGTGGTGCCTGAGCCAGACTTGTGGTATTGGCTTTACACTTCCCTGTATGTATGACCTGCAGAAGAACAGCCAGACCAGGGTAAAGGTGGTGCCTGAGCCAGACTTGTGTATTGGCTCTACACTGCCCTGTATGTATGACCTGCAGAAGAACAGCCAGACCAGGGTAAAGGTGGTGCCTGTGCCAGACTTTTGGTATTGACTCTACACTGCCTGGTTTGAATGACCTGCAGAGGAACAGCCTGACCAGTGTAAATGTGGTGACAGAGACAGATTTATGGCATTGGCCTACACTACCCTGTATGTATAACCTGCAGAATAACAGCCAGAACAGGGTAAAGGTGTTGTCTGAGCCAGACTTGCCGTATTGCCACTGAACTGGACCTGTATGTATGACCTGCAGAAGAACAGCTTCATACATTCTGGCGCATTCTACACTACCTTAATTTAGAACTGACCTGTCAGCGCCAATGTTAATACATGTTTCCCTAAACTTCTAAAAAAGGTAGCAGATTGTGTTAATTGTGTTTTTTCCCATTCCACTTATCTGGGAAGGGCGCAGGCTCTATTAGCCAGGTCATGACAAGGCATATGAATTTTCTATGTGGAGGAGGAGGGGGGCGCCATTCGCCATGCATGCCTGGGGCACCAAAATATCTTGTGCTGGCCTTAGTAGTCATGTACATGAATCATATCTAGTTAACATATTACTAATAATATGTAAAATCTTTGGCTGTCACAACACAAGCACTAATAAACCTGAGTGAAATTATTTCAATTCCTTTTATAAAATTGAAATCCTAAAAATAATAGCAGAAAAAAAAGAATGTCTCTTGCACTAAGCCTCTTATGTGCCTATTCCTGCTGACATCTGCAATTACAACTGAAATATTGCTTTACATGTGCCAAGATTCATGCTATTGATATTAATGATGGAAATGATAAAGCAATGATTTAAATTATGATGGTCATTTCATTTTAGCCTCTGGTACCAAACAGACAAGACGTAAAAGATCAAGTCATAAAAGTGTGACTGAAAGAAACCTCAGTTTAAAAGAAGTGGAGAACAGCCTGTAGTGCACACTCACACAGATAACCCTTCATTCTTGGTAGCCAAATCTCACGTTATTCCTAGAAGAAGCAGATTCCTAAGTGGCATCACTGGTCCAATTGTAGTGGTCACTACTTAAAAAGGTTTTCCCATCTGACTGTTTCACAGACCTTGCTCTTCACAGCCAGCTTCAGGCTCACACTTCCTGGTTAGGCTGTGGGGAGTTCTAGCACAGTCTGACATTTAAGCTGTGCTCTTCCTAGCTGAGCCAGTTAGAAGGACATTGGTGATGGAGGGGTTTTAACTGCAGGGCACAAGACTACAGAGCTTTGAAGGGTCAAAGTTAGTCAGTAAGAAAAAATAAACATGCTCCTCTGCTGCTAATAAGACACAGCAGGGAGTGACATCACAATACTGAGCAGAGCTGCTAGAGCAGAGAGGTTGTTGGCAGCTTAGGAAACCTATTGTAAACAAGCAGGAGATAAGAACTGTTGTAACTCTGAAATGAAGTAAAATCAGAACAGTAAGGTATCTGGTAATAATTTATATTTATCTTTCCCTACACGTTTAAAGCACATTGATGAGACAGGAAAAGCACTTTAATTGTCTTTACTTTTAAAGCATGCATATCACTCTTTTCAATATACTGCCCTTAGAAAAAGCTGTATCTTCTTAAACCTCTATTTACTAGTTTCCGAAAGTGCTTTCAGAGTCCCCTGGGATCTACAGTAGTATCTTTTATCATTAGAGATGGCACGCACACAGCACTAGAATGAATGGGAGACATGCCAGACTTAAATGTCATGTCTAGTGGAGCTAAAATAAGTGGCAAACATTTGCAAGTGCCGCCACATTTTGAAAAAAAAAAACTACTATGTTTAACTTTTTCATTTTCAACACTGTCTGTGCCACAAGACATGATCTGTTCAAGCACAGCCATCTCCTTTTACTCTCTGTTTTGTAGTGATCTACAAGCTGGACTCAGAAATGATTTTAGGAGATGGCAGAACCCCTTTAAATACAACATGGTGAAAACTGAAGCTTGTTGTCTCGTTTCATAGACTCTGCTGCACTTGGAACATCAATAGAAGTGAACAAAGAGCATTGCACATGCACAACTGAAATAGGTGGTACCCACAACTATCAGACATGGGATGGGAATACCCTTTCATAATAGGGTGTTCCTAGGACCTTCATCAATTAACTAGATCAGAAAATCTCTAATTTCAGCTGACACTGTGTAATGCTTCTCCTGCAGAGGCACTTTCACATATTTTACAGCTAATCGGCCAACACTGAGAAACAAGGACACATCTAAGAAAAAAAATGCTTATAGTAGACTACTATTATGGTCCCTGAACATAAAATGATCCCACATTACAGCTACCACAATCTATTTGATTAACTTGTGATACCTATGTGGTAACATTGCTGGTTGAATACCTAAAAACATATTTTTGCTATAATTTAACAGCAATGTGTTTTGATCTATGTATACAGGGCTAGAGGTAGACAACCGCCTATCAGCAAAGGGGTGGAAAGAGGTATGGAGTGAGCTCACTTGCTGAGTCTGCTCCATACATGGTGGGTGCTAGCTTTGAGTTACAGCCAGCACCTGCCTTTGTAGTTAATGCAACTGTGGCATCTAAGCAGTAATGCAGAAAAGGGAGCACCCCCTTCCATCTCTTGATCAGCTTCCCCATGACACAATTACGGAAAAGCTGACCACAAGCACAAGAAGAAAATATTTAAAAACATTTAAAATTCAAAACACCTTCCGGTGTCCATTTTAAGAATACAAAAAAAATAAAAATAAACATAAGTCACCGCATCTGTAACATCTGATATCACATTATTGCAATGCCTCAGCTAGGCTTCACTGGGGCCCACCAACATTATACCTACCTGGGGCCTACAACCTACCTACTTGGAACCCACCTAGCATATACCTACCTGGGGCCTAAATACAACCCACCTACGTGGGACCCACATACAACCTACCTAACTGGGGCCCACCTACCACCTACTTATCTGGAGCCTACCAACCTACCTAACTGAGGCCTACTTCATTGGGCCTCTCTAACTACCTAACTGTGGCCTTGCTACCTGTCTTCTTGGGGCTATTTACCTAGCTAAATGGAGCCTGCCTATCTACCTATCTGCCTGGGGCCTACCTACCTAGGGGCCTACCTTCTTACTTAACAGCCTACCTACCTTGGGCCTACCAACCAACCTGTCTTGGGCCTACTTACCTACTTAGGGACTACCAATTTATCAAACACAGGTCTGCCTATCTACTTGGGGCTTTGGTCATTTACCCATCTACCTAAGACCTTGCCTACCCACCCGCCTGGTTCCTATTTACCTACCTAACTGGGGCATACCTACTTACCTACCTGTGGCCTACCTAGGGCCTACCTACTTACCTATTTGGGGCCTACCAACTTACCTACCTAGGGCCTTCCTACTTGCCTACTTGAAGCCTGCCAACCTACCTACCCTGGGCCTACCCACCAACTTACCTGGGGAATACCTATCTGGGGCCTACCAACTTAACTAATGGGGTCAACCTACCTACCTAGGGCCTTGCCTGTTTATCTATCTACCTAGTGCCTTGCCTACCTACCTTCGATCCTGCCTACATTCCTACATAAAGCCCCTATCTACCTATCTGCGACCCTCACTGACTACACATCTACCTGGGAATCATGTTTGACTACCTACCTCCTTACCTGGGGCTTCACCTACCTTAATGGGGCTTGCCGCCTGCCTGCCTACCTTCCTAGGGTTTGCCTGCCCACATAGCTACCTACCTGGGACCTTCACAACCTACTTGAAAGTTTTTCTATGTATATACATGGGACCTTGCCTTGCTGGGGTCTTACCTACTGTTGGCCCTTCCTACCTACCGTGGTCTTATCACGTAATTGTAATGGGAGGCCTATCTACCTAGATACTTAGTGGGGTGGGGGCTATCTATTTAATAGCAAGGGTTTAGCTCACTAATTTGGGGGCCTATCTTCTTAATTAAGGCTGTCTATCTAAAAGGGCATCTACCTATCTATGAGGCCATATTTAGTTATCTTTCTGCCATAGGCACTTTAGATAGCTGTCAGCCAAATGCTGATTAGTGTTTTTGTATTTTACAGGTTTCCCAAACCAACTGGTCAACGTCAGACCACTGTTGGATCCATTCTTTTAATAAAATAATAAGAGAGGGATGTTGTCAGGAAGTGTTTATTTAAATAAAGTGTTTTGTGTTGTTTCACTGTATTTTTTTCCCATTTTTTCCCAGTGTTAGTAAAAGAGGTATCTGAACAATGTTTCTCTATTACTAGCACTGGGGCTTGGTGTCAGCCAGCAGTGTTTTTGTCACCCCAAGGCTGACACCAAACGCTAGTAATACAGATGTGTCTGTCAAACACCTCTATTACTAACACTGAAAGAAAATGGTTAAAGAAAAGATTGACACAACACCAAAAAACACTTTATTTAAATAAAATTTTCCTGACAAAATCCCTCATTGACATCCCTCATTTTATTAAATTAATGGATCACACACTGGTCTGACGTAGTCCAATAAATCCATCATAGTCCAAGTGGGAAATCTGGAGAAAAAAACAGAAACACTACAAAAAGCATGACTGTGCTAAACTCCATCTCTTTGAGCCTCTGTAGATTATGTATCGTGCCTGTGGCTGATCTTCTGAGTGCAAGGGAAGGAGTTTGCATCGCAAAATATGATTTTGAGGGGGTGCAGGCTACAGCCGTAGCACAATCTCCAGGGGGTAGTGCTCTTTTCCCCCTATTCCTCTAGGAGACTGTATCTCTAAGACATGGCCAAAACCCACTCTCCTTCCTTTGGGAAGTTTTTACAGAGGTGGGGACAGTTATGGAGGTGCTGGAAAAGTGAGAATTCTAAGATATTCTGTGCAAATTCTGCAGGAATGAATGGTGACCGGGAGAAGTCAGCGGTCTGGATCAGATGCAGAAGAAAAGGGAAAGTGAACGACTCATCAGATAAGACATCTCCTGTGAGTCACTGGATGTAATTGCACTGTAATCACTTATTTGTCTGCAGAGCTTGTTTACTCTGGTATCTACCACTATATGGTTACTGTATGGTGGTAATATACAGTCTGCGGAGCCTGTTTACACTTGTATCTAGAAATATATGGACACTATATGGAGGTAATATACAGTCTTCAGAGCCTGTATATACTGGTATCTATCACTATATGGGCACTGTATGGGAGTAATAGTGATCTTTGTTTATTGATCTTTATACAGTAATAGTATAGGGGAGGAGTATTATTTGGTCACTACGTGGTGGTAATTTGTGGTTGTGTTCTGGCGGTATATTCAAGTCCTTATGTATTAGGGCTATTGGTAATATTGGTCTTAGAATATTGGGATTTGTTTGGTAGCAGTATGATGGAGAAATATATGGTGAGGTATTTGTATTATCTAGTAACTGCATGACTATTATTAACAGGTGCCAGTAAATGTCTGCGTCAGGGTGGAGCTGGAAGGGGGGGCATCCAAAAGTTTGCTATGGGGCCAAGCCTTCTCTAATTATGCCCCAGATCCTGGGAGTAGGACCAGTATGACATTCCCTTGCCCACATAGTCACCAGACCAATCTACACCTATAACTGTGTCCAAAGCAAAAGCAGGACTTATCCCTGAAGAGGACAGACCTCCTGTTCAGCATCCATTATCAACCTCCTGTGCACCCTGATAGCCTTTGAGAGCTGTTACTTAAAGGGGTTGTCTCACCACAGACTTTCATAGACATGAGCTGTTTCTCTCTGTCTTACAGATTCAAATCCAGGAGTGAGTTCTCTTCCCAGTAGGCATGTCTTCACTCACTGAAGAGTGGTGACATCACAACACCCCCTCCCTGTTCCTGCTCCCTCCCGAGTCCTCTTCTTAATTCTGTGTGAGCAATAGGAGGGAGTGGATGTCACAGCTCTGCAGACCTCCTGCGATGGTCAGTTCTCATGCCTGCAGAGCTATCACCTCCCAGGATCCAATCCTTCTAACCAGAATACCTGTATTGCTGTAAACAGTTATACATACAGCCTGAAATGATTAAACAAATGTGAGAAATGCACTTTGCTCCCCCCTCTGTTATCAGGTAGAGGGGAGGCAGAATGTATAAGGCTCTGTTATATGGGGGCAGAGTGAATCTAGCAGCTAGAGACTCAGTAGTTGCCCAGATCCTTCACATAGAGCTATCACTGTGAGAGGAGAAGAGAAAGCACAGACACAGCCAGACACAGCCAGCACCTAGCACAGAAAGCTGAGGCAGCAAGTTTCACTTTCATTTTGCACGGCTCAGAGAGGGGTGAACACAGAGAGTGTAGAACAGCCAAGCACAGGGGGCGTGTCCCACTTAGGGCTGAACTAAATATCAGGCAGCCAATCACAGCAAAGGGGGCTGTGAACACATGTAGCTGAATTTCTGGCTTTTAATCCAACACTAACACTGATGGTTTGTGCCAACACTGTTCATTGCCCTAGGCTTGGGATGTGATGTCTTATTTCATTTGTAGTACAGAATGGATCTTTATGCATTATTCTTCCAATCAGACACCCCGTCCATGCAAAGGTTCACCTCTGTGCACCTGTCACTGTCATTCCAGTTTGTTATTGTTCTTCCAACCACAGGGACACAATGTTGAACAGTGCATGTAGCAATCTGCTGAAGTAATAAACCAAGGTCTCTCAGTGCAAGGATTCTGCCCCTCTCAATTTGCACTAACTGGCATGTCAACAATAAAGAGGCTTCGCACAATCTGACCACACCACCTGATCTGTTTTTAAAGGGTTTCATGTTGATAAAAACCTTTGCTTTCAATCTGGAGTTTATACCACTTAAACTTTGAAAAAAAGATTGGAGCTGGGGTTTTGGGAAAAAATTTTTAAATTTTTTGCAAAATTTTTGAAACACCTGCTACTTCCCCGATTTCCATAACCTTCCTGCTTGTCCTTCTTGGTGTTGCTTTTTTTGGAATATAAAAATTTAACTCTACTTGGAAAATTCTTGTCTCAGGCTCTGTCTGTTCCTACAAGCTTGAATTTGTGGGAGCCAAAAAAAACCCTTCTGTCTGCACGACCTTTTCTTGCACGACCAGGGGGAAACTAGAGAAGCCGGGGCCCCCAAAGCCCAAACTTTTGGATGGCCCCCCCCCCCTCGCCCACCCCCTGACCAGACCATGTACCGGGACAGCTGTTAGATAAGATTTTATAAAAGGGGCAAAAAACCTCACCAACATTCACATATATTGCTACCAAAAAAAATTTCCCATAACAAAACCCAGCATTACCAATAACGCTATTACATAAGGCCCTGTTTTTACCACCAAAACGACCACAAATTCCCACCACATAGTACTGAATAATCCCCCTACACTATTATGATCAGTCTACAAAGACCAAACTGTTTTTAATAATTATAATAATATAGTGACCATTAGGGTATATACCAGTGTACAAGGCTCTGCAGACTGTATATTACCTCCCTACAGTGACCAAAATTTGGGAGACACCCTGTACACAGGCTCTGCAGACTGTATATAAAACCACCCTACAGTGATCATATAGTGGTAGCACCAGTGTACCGGCTCGCAGACTGTATAAACCCCCCATACAGTGACCATATAGGGGAGATAGGCCCAAAAAAATTTTTTTTTACCAGCCTGGCAGACATATAATGATTACATGCAGTTACATCTTTTACTCAAGGGGGACGTTTCTCTGACGATGTTGACTTTTCTTTTGTTCTGCATCCGTCCAGACCTTCTGTGACACTCCACCATTTTCCCTGCAGATTTTAAACAAATATCTTAAACCTGACTTCCCCACCTGCCCCCCCGGCTATATGGTGTCCATTTGGGAGGGAGGGGTTTAGATAGGAAAATGGGGCCCCAAATTTGGGAAGGTTTTAGTGCCAATAGAGTGCCCATATAGGCACAGGGTTTTGGTAGCTATAGGGGAACCATACAGGAGACAGGGTTTGGGGGGCTATAGGGGCCATATGGTAGGGTTTAGGTACTAAAGGGGCCCCATATAAATAGACCAGGTTGTGGGGTATACAGGGAGGCTTGTGGGGTAACGGCAGGATGGGGGTAAAGCAGGCAAAGGGGGGGGGAATGAGGCGGCATATGGGGGGTGTATAGCGGCATTTTGGGGGGTATAGGCAAAGCATATGGGGGGTATGGGGAGGCATATGGGGCGTAAAGGCAGGCATTTTGGGGGCGTATTGGCAGGGAGCCCAAAAGGGGGTGTATTTGGGAGGAAAGGGTTAATAGGGGGGCGTATGGGGGGAGGCAGCATATAGGGGGTAAAAAGGGAGGCGGCATATAGGGGGCTATAATGGCAGGCATATAGGGGGGTATATTTGGGATAAAAAGGGGGGGTATAGCCCGGCATATGAGGGGGATAGGGGGCAAAATGGGGGGGGGGTATTAGGCAGGGATTTTGGGGGGGATAGGCAGCATTTTGGGGGGGAAAGGGGAAAATAAGAAATCACTTACCATCGGTCCCCCGCTCCCCCGATCGCCGCTCGCCCGTTTTGTGCCTCCCTGCAGCCCCTGCGCCCAGCCGGGGGCGCGGTGATGTGACTACCGGCCGCCCACGGACCACAGAGCGCCGGCAGGGGAAGTGCAAGGGGCGATCGGCGTCCCATACTGCAGCTCCAGCCACGCTGCCTCTGAACGCTCGGGGCGGGGGGCCCGGGCGTCAGGGGGAGTATGCGCCGGCCCGCGCTCCCCCCGTCCAGTGAACTGTTAAGTTCACTGCCGGTGGGCCCCAGGAGCGGCTTACCTGGGTACGGCCCGGCGGTAGCAGCTGCCCTGGGGCCCCCCTAAGTGCAGGGGCCCCGTAGCAACTGCTACCCCTGCTACCCCGGTAATTACGCCCCTGGCAGCGACGGTGTGCTGTTGTTAGGGGGTTAATGCATAACTTTCATTTTATAAAACTTCTAACATCATAGTGACATGTCAGTAGTTTTTTTTTTAATGAAAGTCACCCTTTTCTGATAAATATACTAGAATAGTAAATGGGCCAGATTTATTATGGCAATTGCACCCAAATTCTGAAGCAATTTGCGCCAAAGTAGAGACAGACATGTTTTACATCAGATTTACTATGTATTTATATCATGATTAGGTACTTTTGTGACATGTCCAATACCGCTTCATAAAAAGGGCTCATGGCTCTGTGGAAAGGGAACATGACTTAGACTAGGTTCACACTTGTGTCAGAGGTTCCATCACAAGTTTGGCCAGAAATTTCCTCTGTTACAGGCACTTAGACGGAAACCCGACGGACCCACTGTAGTCTGTTGGGCGCCATTTGCGTCTACCGGGAAATGGTTCAGTTTATACCTCTGCGACGGAGGGTCTGAATGGAATCTCCAAGGCAGATGTAAACTAGGCCTTAAAGGGGTGGTTTCACTATAAGGATTGCTTTTTATGTTAAAGATCTTGCAAAAACAAGTCACTTTGCAATATATATTCATTAACAGTGTCCTACCGATTCCTAGATATCCCCTTTTGTATGGGCTGCATCAGCTCCTCAGGTCACTATAGCTACAGACCTGTTCAATCTCTCATGATAGGCTGCCAGCACTGATCACTATAGCTACAGACCTGACTTCTACTGCAGCATCGTAGAAGCCAGTAAACACGCCTCTAAATTCAAAATGAAACAAAGAAAACAGGACTGAGGTAAGATGAATCTGTAACGGATGCGGCGCTGACAGACGTATGCCGAGGCGCCGACCGCTGACATTCGGATGTGGATCCTCTGTGATCACCGCAGGCGAGGTGGTAGCTGAAGGACAACGCCAGGGAGTCTAAGGGGCCCCTGGTCTTCACCAGAGCCCGCCACAAAGCAGGATGGACTCGGCTGCAGGACCCCCAGGTCGCTACCCCTGACGTGGCTACCTGTGGTCACAGCCGAGGTGCAGGACAGGAATCCAGGTAGTGGTATACTGGAACATAGGAGAACATAAGCAGGGCAGGTAAAACGTACTTAGAAACACAGCAGGATACAGGAGGGATAAACGTACACATAACACCACAGGATACGGCAGGAACTGGACGGGTAACACAACAGGTACAGACCAGGAACAGGTGCCAAGGCAGGACACAGGACAGGTGCAGAGACATCAGACATAACAGGAGACAGACAGGTCAGGAGCTCAGATGACATCGAAACTGAACCAGCATCTCCAGGGCTAAGTCCAGAGACACGGGCAGGAGCTCAAGATGGAAACAGCAAGAGACTGCAACAGACTGCACTGAACTGACCCAGAGCAAGGGCAAGGACTTCCTCTTAAAGGCAGAGGTCAGAGGTGAAGAGGAAGGTACAGAGAACAGGAACCTAATAAATAGGCAGGAAGCTGCCGCGCGCACGCCCTAGGAGGCACAGTGCACCGACAGGACCCCAGGAAACAACAGGACAGGACAGGTACGCACATAGCAGAACACAGGCTGCCGGGACCCCTGCACAGGGAGCCCCAGCAGAGACATGGCAGACACGGACAGGCCGACAGTCCAAGGCAGGGACCGGGGCATGAACTGTGACAGAATCAATGTAGTGAGACAACCCTTTAACAAGCCATATGATGTCGCAAAAAATGTACCAACTAATATGTGGCATAAAGTTAGACAAAATGACAAATTTATTATACAGCATGAGTCACTGTGATAAATCTGCACATTTTTAGACTACCAAGACTAAGTTTACACTGTCCAGTACTGTCTAATACTTTCACTGGATAGTATTAGTTAATCCACCCCAATGTTTTCTATTTAGATCAATGTATTATTACAATGTATGGCTTGTCATATAGATCAGTGGTGTTCCATATATCATAATGACATAGAATTTGCTGCTACTATAGATGCTTTTATATCTCTCTTCCATATCCATATACTGTATATGATACTTAGGGCCACATGTATGAAAACTGTCTAGGTCTAAAATTCACTTTGTTGTCCATATCAGGGGCGTAACTTTGGTTCAAAAAGTGGGGGGGGACCAATTTTCCCTCTCATCCCCCATCTTCCTATCCCTCGCTCCCTCCTTCACTCACCTTCCCTTTCACTTCCCCTCCCTTCCCTTCTCTCCCCTCCTCTCCCTGCAGTGAAGTGGCCCTCTCTAACCAAGATAGGAGGTCTGAGGAAGTGATGTGAGCTCCACCAGAAGGTCCGGGCAGAGTCCTTATGGTAAACACTTTTGGTGCAATCCCTAAGGTGGCTCTCTAATTACTGAAGTTCAGGGCTAGACTGGGACTAAAAAGCAGCCCTGGCAATGAAACCGAACCAGCCCACCTAAAATATTTCCCCCTCTACATGGAAATAAAAAATGTTGCACAATGCAGCAAATTTCGCTTAAACCCTCCCACCCCCCACCTCACTACTCATTAAAATTTGTAATACACACGTTTAGAGTGAGGAAAATAAAAGAACCCCATCTCACTGTGCCCCTAAAAATCACTTATGTCACATATTGTACCCCAAAATGTATTTTATTGTATACCATACACCAGAAATGACATCACTCACTGCACCCCAGAAATGAATTATATTACACATGGTAGCCACAGAAATTACATTACTGGCTGCACCTTACAAATGAATTGCACATTATACTCAAGAAATAATATAATTCAATATACCCCAAAAATGTATTATATTACACACTGATCCCTAGAAATGAATTACATTACTCACTGTACCCCAAAGGTTACATTACACACTGTACACCTGAGATTACTACGTTACAAACCGCATCCCAGAGATTACATTACACACTGTACAACAGAAATTATATTACACCATACCCCAGAGATTACATTACACCCTGTACCCCTGAGATTACATCACATCATACCCCAGAGATTACATTACACACCATACCCCAGAGATTACATTACACCATACCCCACAGATTACATTACACACTGTACCCCAGAGATTACATTACACCATACCCCAGAGATTACATTACACCATACCCCAGAGATTACATTACACCCTGTACCCCAGAGAGTACATTACACAATGTACCCCAGAGATTACATTACACCATACCACAGAGATTACAATACACACTGTACCCCAGAGATTACATTACATGATGTACAACAGAGAACAGAGATTATATTACACCATACCCCAGAGAGTACTACATTACACACTGTACAACAGAGATTATATTATACACCATACCCCAGAGATTACATTAGACACTGTACAACAGAGATTATATTAGACAAGGTACACCAGAAATTGTTTGTGTGTGTATATATACATATATTGAACACAGACATATTACACACTTAGGAGTTCACATGATTGTTTGCTTGTTGGAAATTCAGCGCTTGGAAACACCAGAATTCCGACAAGCAAACGACCCAGACTGCCCACTTTGCATGAACAATTCTTTGTAGATGCTGACAGTACGCCCTGAAAAAAACTCGAGTAAAATCAGTGTATCTAAATACAGCACTGATTTTACTGGGGTATAATGAAATCATTTTCCCTCCGGATTGGAGGGGCCAGTTCGATGCGATCCAGCCGGGGAACCCCCAAAGAATACATTCATTCGTCTGCATGAGTGTCCCCTTAAGGTATGTGCCACGCATATTGGGAGCATATGTGAATCTGCAAATACCAGGTGTTTATAATAGGGCGCGGGCCCAGTCCATACTTCTAAAACGCCGGGCCCAGCCCCATTTATTTTCATTTTCCCCACGAAAAAGTGCAGGGAAAGAAGTGACATGGCAGATCAGGGCTGTACAGTTATACAATCCATATTACATCAAACCCTACTCACAGCACAACAACGCTGGGCCCCCTTTGTCCACCCAAACCTGTCTCCTGTAGTCTGGCCAGGGGGGCTTTCGGCAAGAGTTTCCTTTGTTCTGATGAGGGGAGCAAGGGGAAAGTGGATACACGGGAGGAAAGTTACACCCCCAGATAAAGTGTGCTGAAGCAGCTTTTTTGATTGGTGAAGCACCCCTTTTGCGCTCCTGTCTACCAATCCGTGCCTCATCTGCACTGACCTTAGGCTCTGCCTACTTTACCCTCAAGATGCACAGAAATATAGGGGGAAAAGGGTTTATTCTTCTTCCCCCAAAGCTCTGCTCTCCCCACTTACCGTTTTTCTCATCGTTCACTGGATTATTTTTAATTTAAGGGGCAAAAAATTGGGGGGACCGTCCCCACCCAAAAAAAAGGGGGGGGCCCAGCCCCCCTCCGTCCCCCCCAAAAAGTTACACCTATGGTCCAAGCAAAAACCCAAACACACACCCCTTTCACTTAAAAATTCTGGAAAAATGAAGGGCTTTGATTTTTTCATGGACACAAAAAAACTTTTAGACCTAGACAGTTTTCCAACTGTGGGCCCTTAGTGCTTATGCAAATAGCTGTATTTTGGATTCAAACAAACTCCATCGAATGGCACATGTAGATTTCTATGGGATCCTATTGCATTACTATAACGCTCTAATTTTATTCAGAGTCATTAAAGATAGGTGAATATTCTCTTTCGAAAAAAAAAAAAAAACTTCATGCCCTCCAAAGTGAGTACAGAAAGTATGACTTTTAATTTTTTCCCCTCCCTTTTACAAACCAACAAGAGGGTCTTTTCTCTACAAATACGGAGAAATTCCTTTAAACATCTAAGACCAAAAAATTGGACCCCTTCTCATCCAAGAGTTTTCTTATTTTCATGACTAAAAAATGAGATACACTAAAGGCATCCAACATGGATTAAAACAGTGGAATTATATCCCTTTAAAAAAAAGGGGAAACAACGAAAATATTTTATATTTTAGGGTTTTTCAAATACCGCCTTTTGCTTTGATTATGCTTTGCACCTCTTGGCATTCTCTTGAGATTTCAAGAGGGTCACCTGCATTGGTCTTCCCCAACAGTTTTGAAGGAGTTCCCAAGATGTTACCTTGGGGGGCCTTTTTTGCCTTCACTCTGCTCCACTCACCCCAAAAACCATCTCGATTGGGTTCAGGTCTGGGGGTGTGGAGGCCAGTTCCGGGCGACACCCCATCTTTCCCCTTCTTGGTAAATACCCTTACACAGTCTGGAGTGGTTTGGGGTCTTGTCCTTTGAAAAAAAATGATGTCCAAAAAATGCAAACCGGGGGAATAGCAGCCGCTGCAAGATGCGTGGAAAACCATGCGGGTTTCAGTTTTCCTCAATTTTGAATAAATCCCCAACAATCCCCACAAACACCCCCCCACCATAACACCCCCTCCTCCATGCTTACGTGGGAACCCAGGCATGTAAAGTCCATTCGTTCCCCTTTTTTTTTTGCGTCGAAAAAAAGACACTTTTTTTTGGGAACCAAAGATCTCAATTTTAGACTCTCAGACCAAAGCACAGTTTCCACTGGTTAATGCCCATTCCTTGTGTTTTTTAAACTAAACAAGTCCTTTGCTTGTTCCTTCCTTACAGGGGTTTTGCAGCTATTTTACCATAAGGCCTGCTGACAAATCCCCTTACCCATTTTTTAAAAGGATTGTCTCTGTTAAAACTGGTGTGCCATTCCCCTGGTCTCTAACTGAGCTTTTTTTTTAACCTGCAATTTCTGAGGGGGACGCGGATGAATTTATCCTTGCGCAAAGGTGCCCTCTTGGTTTTCCCTTTTTCCCGGGCGCCTCAGGGGAGCCATTTCTTTTGTACATTGATGGTTTTTTCCACTGCATTTAGGGAAGTTTAAAAAATTTTTTTCCCCAATTTTTGGGACGACTGACCTCCATTTCTTAAAGTAATGTGGCCACTCTTTTTTTCTTTACTTAGTGCTTTTTTCTTGCCAAATAGAAATTCTTACAGTTCATTCATGGAACTACACGTGATCCACCTGATTTTCGAACAACACAATATGGGGGGGCCCCCCAAAACCCCTTTAGGGGGCAGAAACCCCACAAAATAAACCTACAGGCACCTGGAAGTGAAAAACCTTTAAAGGTGATGAAGTCATCCAAGAATGCCAAAGTTGCAAAGCTAATCAAAGCAAAAGGCGGCTACTTTGAAAACCAGAATATAAGACAATTTTCAGTTGTTTCACATTTTTTTGGTAAATAAAAAAATTCCAATGTGTTTTTTCATAGTTTTGATCCCTTCAGTGTAATCTAAAATTTTTTTTATTCCCCTGAAAATACAGAAAACTCTTGGAAGAAAGGGTATCCAAATTTTTGGGTCTTCTGTCATTAAAAAAATTTTTCATTGGATGAAAAGTCGGAAAGCTTCTTCTATTCAGGGGGGTCAAATGGCGGCCCTCCAGCTGTTGGAAACACAACTTCCATCATGCCCACTTTTTTTAGTGATACAAAACATGATGGGAGTTTAGTTTCCCACAGCTGGGGGGCCCCCCATTTTTTACACCTGTTTCTTTTTCTTTCCCGTTTTCTCCATTTTTGGAAATTTTAAACCCCGGGTTAAAACAAGGGGCCACGTGTTCACATGGAAAAAATTCATGATGGACACTATAAGATCTGTCACCTCTATTCTCAAAAAAAAGGACTTTTTTTGCATTTTTACTTTTTTATACAATAAATATAGGGATGCTTTCCCTGGGATACCCAGGCAGACCCTTGCCCCGCATAAACCAAAAAGGTGTTTTCCCCAAAGGCAATGGGGCCGACATTGTTGCAAGCTGCGTATTATTCGTTTTTCCTGTAATCTGAAAAAAGGGGGGGTTTTTTTTGTATTGGTACTTGGGAAAAGCTGACAAACCATCATTTTAAATGTTTAGGCTGTAAACCAGTCGGTCACACTTAACCATTGACTTCAAACCCCAATAAAGGGTCATCTATGTGTAAAACAGCAATACCTTCTTTTTGGAAAGTGGCAGTGGGGGGTTTTAGCATATTTTTGCACTTGAGAACTTTTCCTCTGTAGGTACTAGGCTTTTTGGAGGTGTTTTAATCCAAAAAAACAGTTAGTAGTAAACAATTGCCCCTCTCATGATAGTGAGGTGATTGTTTTATCAAATTTTGCATTTGTGCAACTTTACCCACATAGCACTGGGGCTTTTATTGCCTCCTACTGCGAATGGATTTTTGTCCAGCCATTGTACTGTGAGTATGACAATGTTTCTGTGAATTTAATGAAATATCTCATTTTTATGTGAAGTTTTTGTTAATTACTGCCAGAAGCTACCTCACCTCAGGCTTTGAAAACAGCACATGTGTGCATGAAATGGCCATTGGAGAAAAGAAGAAATAAGGAATATTTTAAACTAAATACCTGCTTTATTACTTCATAGCGCTCTTGTATATTCTGTCAGATTCAGTCTGTGTTAACTCTGCTGGTTGGCAGGTGTTCAGCCTCAATATTATGGCGTCTCTCTGGTGACCACACTTGGTCTGCATTATTGGGAGAGTGCCTTCTGCCTGCACATGCATAGACTGTTCTGGGAGTATGCGGCACCAAAAAACATGGCACTTAGCGATCACTGTGGTTGTGCAAACGTGTCAATCTTCCTAAGACTGTTTTGTCTGCTTCTAGAAAGCCGTATAGAAGAGACTTCTCTACAGTAGTATAGACTGATGCCAACAGATTAGGAGCTGTTTCCTAAGTCCAAGAAACTGGAGAAACCGTGTCATAGATGAACTTCATGGCCACTAGGCTGGACTTGAAACTGTAGAAGATGCAATGCAAAACTGTGCATTAACTAGTAGTAATGTATGCTCTCCTCATTACTTGGAGGAACTAATTCCTTTACATTTTCCTCAGAATCCTTTCTAAAAATCCTACAGAGGTTCTCAGTTCCACTTTCAGTGATTATCATTGTTCTGTTTTGGCCTCACAAGTTTCTGTTCTTTTCAAAAGGGAGAATTCCGATGATTGTCATATACGTCCTGAAATTACAGAGTGGATTTGATCACAAAAGGCTTCAAATTACAATTTGGAAACAGGGAGAATGTTGCTGACTAAAGGCTATCAGATACTGTGCTTAACACCATGCTTCAAGAAGGAAAGAAAAAAACATTTTATATGGTCTATCTGGAAGAAGTTTCCTTTTGTCCTTGAGTCTTCATCTTGCAGTTGATGTGATGGCTATCCTGAAATAACTGTAGGAGGCTTCCTAGGAATTAGCGTTCTCTGTAATAAGTTGTATAACAAATGTGGTTCTTCCAAATGGACAATGACCCAAAGCATACTGCCAAACTGGTTACAAAGTGACATAAGGAGAACCAAGTCAATGTTTTGGAGTGGCCATCACAAAGCCCGGATCTCAATTCTCTTGAAAATTTATGTGCAAAGCTGAATAAGCAGTGCGAGCAAGGCGACCTACCCGACATGGCTGAGTTACACCCGTTCTGTCAGGAGGAATGGGCCAAAATTCCTACCAACTATTGTGATAAGCTTGGTGGAAGGATTTTCCAAAAATTTGAAAAAGGGTCATACGTTTAAGGGCAATGCTCCCTTAAAAATCAAAATTGAAATGTATATAAATTTTTGGGACTTTGCTGAAAGTAAAAAAATGCCTTAAAAATTCTCTTCTTATTATTCTGGCAATTGGCAAAAAAAATTTTTTTTTGGGTTCCAAATTTGACCAAAAAAAGGGGAAGGTTTATTTTGATTTCAGGGGTCGATAGTGAGAAAAACGGGGTTTTTGTGTTTTTTTTTAAGTGAAATTAAAACTTCGGGTTTTCAACTGTTTTAATCCCAGAAAACTATCTCCCTTTCAGGGGGATTACTATACCCTCCCAACAGTGGGCCTAAAAAACTACCTGGGGGTGTGTAGTCCCTACCTACTTAATGGGGGAGCAACATTATTCCCTACTTATTTAAAAGGGGGGAGGGGGGCCCCTATTTGGGGTTAAAATTGAAAAGGGATTGCTGGAAGATTTAAAGTTTTCTAAGATGTTTGTGTTGAAAAATTTCTTCAGGGGGACCCATTGGGGACTGGGAAAAGGGTCCCCTGACGGTCTGGATCCGTTTTGGAGAAAAAAAGGGGAAAGGAAAAACAAAAACCATCAAAAATCCCCGGGGGTGATTTCCTAAATGTCAGGGGATTTTTTTCCTTCTTTTTTTAATTTCATTTGCTTATTCACTGTTTTTTGGGTTTGCCCCTGGGGTGTGTTAAACCCCTTTTTTGGGGCCCCAACATGTTAAAATTTTGGCTTTTTAATTTTCCAAATTTCTTGGGTTAAAATAGCATAGCTTTCACCGGGTTTATAAACCCACTCTACAGTGGGTCATAAATCAGGCGAATTCTAGCGCTAAGACGACATTTTTGGTTTTTTTCCCGGGGGGGTTTTCCACTTTAAAAGTGGTATATCTTTTCCATGCGCCTTGAATTACTGTAGCAAAGCTATAAATCTATAGCTTTGTACGGTTCTAGCGCGCCCCGCCTCCCGCCGGCCCCCCCCCCCCCCAAAAAGGGCCTTTTCAAAATGCCCCTTGTGCTCTGTATTGCACCCGATTTTTGGCATTCGGGGGGGCATTTTCCGTGGAGCAAAACGGGGCTTCCCCCGAAAGACTGGCTTTAAAGCGCCAAAACCCGGTGCAGCCCCGTTCGTACATGTCCCCGTATATGGTCTCTATATGGCGGTGTTGTAGGTTACCCGTTTATGTTATTGATAATGTATATACAGCATTTATGAATGTGATTGGTTATGTTGGTTGGGGAGCCCATTGCACAGCTTTGCACAGGGGCCCATAATGCTCTTAAGATGGCACTGGGCCCCGGATCATCAGCAGACATGGCAGCGGGCCCCAGATCATCAGTAGGCGTGGCAGCGGGCCCCGGATCATCAGAAGACGTGGCAGTGAACCCCAGATCATCAGACAAAATTTTTGGTGCAGCCATCCTGAGGGCCTCAGCTTTCGCCCTGAGACATTCAGCCAAGTTATACACCAACCAAAACCCAGACAGGTCTTACATTCCGTGGATCCATGGTTGGTCTGAGTTTCAATACTGATCATATACAGTGGGGAAAAAGTATTTAGTCAGCCACCAAGTGTGCAAGTTCTCCCACTTATAAAGATGAGAGGCCTGTAATTGACGTCATAGGTCGACCTCGACTATGACAGACAAAATGAGAAAACAAATCCCGAAAATCCCATTTTTCTGATTTGGAAAGAATTTATTTGCAAATTATGGTGGAAAATAAGTATTTGGTCACATACAAACAGGCAAGATTTCTGGCTCTCCCAGACCTGTAACTTGTTATTTTAGAGGCTCCTCTTTCCTCCATTCATAACATGTAGTAATGACACTTGTTTGAACTTGTTATCAGTAAAAAAGACACCTGTCCACAACCTCAAACAGTCACACTCCCAAAACTCCCTTTTGGTGGAAAACCAAAGAGCTGTTGAAGGACACCAGAAACAAAATTGTAGCCCTGCTCCAGGCTGGGAAGCATGGGGGTGGCAACATCATTCTTTGAGCTGTTTCTCTGCAAAGGGACCAGGATGACTGATCCGTGTACATGAATGAATGAATGGGGACATGTATCGTGAGATTTTGAGTGCAAAACTCCTTTCCATCAGCAAAGGGGATTGAAGATGAAACGTGGCAGGATCTTTCAGCATGACAATGATCCCAAGCACACCACCACTGTAACCCTGCACCAGGCTAGGAAGACTGAATCTGCAATAGGCAAGCAGCTTGGTGTGAAGAAATCAACTGTGGGAGCAATAATTAGAAAATGGAAGACATACAAGACCACTGATAATTTCCCTCAGTCTGGGGCTCCACCCAAGATCTTACCTCGTGGGGTCAAAATGATCACAAGAACAGTGAGAAAAAATCCCAGAACCACACGGGGGGACCTAGTGAAAGACCTGCAGAGAGCTGGGACCAACGTAACAAAGGCTACCATCAGTAACATACTACGCCGCCAGGGACTCATTTACTGCAGTGCTAGACGTGTCCCCCTGCTTAAGCTACTACATGTCCGGGCCCATTTGAAGTTTGCTAGAGAGCATTTGAATGATCCAGAAGAGTACTGGGAGAATGTCATATGAGCAGATGAAACCAAAGTCGAACTGTTTGATAGAAACACAACTCGTTGTGTTTGCATGAGAGAGAAAACTGAGTTGCAGCCAAAGAACACCATACCTACTGTGAAGCATGGGGGAGGCAACGTCATGCTTTGGGGCTGTTTCTCTGCAAAGGGACCAGGATGACTGATCTTTGTACATGAAAAACGTGGAAGGATCTTTCGGCATGACAATGATCCCAAGCCCACCACCAGGGCAACGAAGGAGTGGCTTCGTAAGAAGCATTTTAAGGTCCTGGAGTGGCCTAGCCAGTCTCCAGATCTCAATCCCATAGAAAACCTTTGGAGGGAGTTGAGGGAGTTGAAAGTCCGTGTTGCCCAGTGACAGCCCCAGAACATCACTGCTCTAGAGGAGATCTGCATGGAGGAATGGGCGAACATACCAGCAACAGTGTGTGCCAACCTCATGAAGACTTACAGAAAACGTTTCACCTCTGTCATTGCCAACAAAGGTTATATAGCAAAGTACTGAGATGAACCTTTGTTATTGACCAAATACTTATTTTCCACCATAATCTGCAAATAAATTCTTTCCAAATCAGACAATGTGATTTTCTGGATTTGTTTTCTCATTTTGTCTCTCATAGTTGAGGTCGATCTATGTCAATTACAGGCCTCTCTCATCTTTTTAAGCGGGAGAACTTGCACAATTGGTGGCTGAATAAATACTTTTTTCCCCACTGTATATTTTGGGATAAGTTCATATTTTTTGCTTTTATATTTCTAAGATGTCTATTTGCAATGTGAGGGTTATCATGTATTGATCATGTGACCGTGTAGCCGGGCTTTAAAACCCAGTGAGTTGCATTAGTAATCACGCTATGACTAAGGAGATGTCTCCAAAACGTGTCAGCGTGTTTTATGTGTTCTTGTAATCTCATATGTTTTTAACATGGAGGATTAATAAAGTCTTAGAATTTTAGTGAACACTTAAATTGAAGCTTGATATATCTTTACATCGGAGTGCCTGAGTTTATGCAACGTTTCTTTCAATGCACTTTATTGCAGAAACATGCAGATACATACAGACATGCAAACAGTCCAAGAAAAAAATGTAAAATGGGAAAATGGAACCTATGGGGCGTGAAATACATGATGGGCAAAACAAACGTCCAAAGACAAACAGGTGAACGGATGGCAAGCAAACAAAATGCAGCCAAAAGGCATAGGTAGGTAACAGCAACAGGAACAAAAGGGCCAGAGAAACAATGCAGAAAGTGAGCTTGCACAACACAGCAACAACTCAGGCACTGAGTGAAACCACAGGCAGGGCAAAATAGTTCCCCCAGTGAAGATGATGGACCACAGCTATGATTGCTGAAGTCAAGTGTTTAACTGTTGCCATGCTGGAAGGCACAGAAAACACTTGACTATCTCCAGCACAGCAGCTTCCTGGCTCAAAAGGCATGTTTCAGCATGTTGTGTGGTGGCAAAATCAAACAGATGACCACCACTTAACAATAAACGATAGGTCTGGTATCCACTTTTTATTTAGAAATTATTCTGTGTATAAAAGTCATAACACTTCACCAACCGGCATAGCCATACAGTGAGTGAAACAATGGTGTACATAAGTCTCTAGCTGCAGGATCCTCATGCCATTCAGGCTGCACCGCTTATAATCCCAATTGTGGGTAAGGTGGAGACGGCAGACACCGGGCAGAGCTCAGCGCACACCTGTACAATGTTTTGGGGGACAAACCTCCTCCTTTCTCAAGCATGCGTTCAACCATTTAGCAATGACTCGTATATATTTCCACAATTGCTTATTTAAAAACATCAACAGTGTCTAACTCTTAGACAACTTAAAGATAGACTAGACAGTCTCATAATGTGCCCCATTTATCATAGTGTTGATAAATCTGGCGCAAGTTAGAACTGTCTAGTCTAAGTTTGTACCATCTTTAAGTTGACTTACTTTTACGCCAGAAACTGTGCCAAAACTTTGTTGGACAGAAATTTCTGAAACTGTCTAAAACAGATAGTAAATGTGGCAAAAAGCTTGTAAGACATTTTTTTTGCCACAAATTGAGACAGAATTCTGGTGCAACTGCCTTGATAAATCTGTCCCAGTACAAAGTAAATCTGTGTTCAATACAAAGTCATTCCCTACTTAATCTTGAAGGTTAAAATTCTCATTTACCATTAACCTCTTCAAGCATGCACCAGTGCAGCTCGGAGAGTCCATGTCCCTCTTCAAAAAAAATGTCTTGCGCCGGACGTTTTACCAAAGCTCTTTCTGCCGTCTACAATAGTAACTTGAGTATCTGTATCGACTTTTCTGTATTGCCAGATAGCTGACCTATGTTCATTAATCCTTATTGTTACACTCCTACTTGCTTGCCCAACATAGATTTTGCCACAAGTGCATTTAAGCATGTATATAACTTGACTACTGTCGCAAGTGTGAAAGCCTTTGGTTTTTACAGGAATTTCTTTAGTCGGATGATTGATACGTTCTCTTTTTATTATGGATATATAGTTCTGACACTTGAGGCAGGAAAATGTTCCTGTTCTTACCGTCTTTAGCCTACGTTGTTTTAAATTGTCAGATATATTTACAGTGTCAGATGACATAAGCTGCTGCTCTAATATTCTCCCTTTTTGATACACCCATTGAGGGGGCACCTTAAACAAGGTACCATATATTCCGTCCAAGATTCCTTTCATTCAAAATATTATCAGAAAATCATCCCACCTGATTTCTATACAAATCCAAAAGATGATCTTCAGCGTAATCTTGAGTTATTGGAAATCAAGCGGGCAATCAAGATTTAAATTCTAGAACACATGGTTGTATTCTGATTTCTTTTTTTCATTATCTCAGAAGAGTCTTTTTTTTCAAACTTTCAACGGTAATTTCTATAAGGCTGAATTCACACAGCAATGACAAAATACTGGTCAGATTCTAAATCAGAATCTGGCCAGTATTTTACACTCGGTTTTTGTTTTTTGTCCTGGGTTTTTTTGCTGCAATTTTTGGATTTCGGCCATCCCATTCATTTGAATAGTACAATAATTGTCATTTTCTGAATGAAATATGGATTTTCTATTGAGGTCTATGGGGATTATTTTACAGTTGGATTTTGACAGTTTTCAAATCCGAAATCAGTATCAAAATCTGACTGGTAAAACCCTACTGTGTAGACATAACCTTACATGAACAAAATCCACCATCTTTGAACCTTGAGCCACAGAAGTAACCACTTCACTTTTGTTTCAATAAGGGCCTATTCTGCCAGTTTAGCTTCCATACCATAAGGAAAAAGGGCCCAACTTTTCCCTTTAAGAAATTTGCAATCCAGCCTCCTCATTGGTGCCGTCTACATTCAAGTGCTACAGGTTCATCATCAAGTGTTTTTAGGGTTCATTCTTTGCAGCTTGCAACCATAGATGTCCATAAATTAAGTGTAATAATGAGAAATGACACAGGGAAAGAGTATTTAACACCCTTACTGAAATCTATTTAATACTTGATACAAAAGCCTTTGTTGGTGATGACAAGACACCTCCTATATGGAGAAACTAGTCGCACACATTGCTCAGGTGGGATTTTGGCCCATTCTTCCACACAAAAACACTCAAAATCCTGAAGTTTCTGGGGGCTCCTTCTATGAACTCTGAGCTTTAGTTCCTTCCATAGATCTTCTGTTGGATTCAGGTCAGGTGATTGGCTGAGCCATTTTGGCAGCTTTATTTTCTTTTTCTTAAACCAATTGAGAGCTTTCTTGGCTCTGTATTTGGAATCATTGTCTTGCTGAAATTCCCACCCTCATTTAACTTTCATCATCCTGGTAGATGGCAGCAGATTCTTATCAAGAATGTTTCAGTATATTTGTTCATCCATTCTTCCTTCAATTGTATAAAGTTTGCCAGTGCTGTATGTTGCAGCCCCACACTATGATGTTCCCACTTCCAAACTTCACTGTTGGTATGGTGATTTTGGGGTGTTATGCAGTGCCTTTGTACTCCAAACATGGTGTGTATAATCGCATCCAAAGAGTTCAATTTTGGTCGCATGTGACCAGACTAAACGTTGTTGTGCAAACTTTAAACATGCTTGAACATGCTTTTTATTTGGCAGTGGAGTTGTGTGTTGAGTGTGCATAGAGGCCATGGAGGTTCAGTGCATTACTCATTGCTTTCTTTAAAATAACTGAACTTGCTGGTTTCAGGTCTTTCTGTAGCTTTCCACAGGTGGTCATTAGCTTTTGGACAACTCTCATAATTCTTTTCATTCCTTTGTCTGAAATCTTGCGGGGAGGAATAGGTTATGGCTGGTTCATGGTGAAATTATGTACTTTCGACTTCCAGATTATGGTCCCCACAGTGCTCACTGGAACATTCATTAGTTTAGAAATTCTTCTGTAACCAATGCCATCAGTATGTTTTGCAACAATAAGGTTGCAAAGATCTTGAAACAGCTCACTGGTTTTACCCATCATGAGATATTTTTTGTGTGGCACCTTTGATAATGAGACTCCCTTTTGTAGGCCTTCAGTTGAACCAACTGATATTATTTTTCACTAAGTGTAAGGACTAGAGATGTGCGAATTTCTCAAAAATTCGATTCGGTCGATTCGAGTAATTTTCCCCCAAAATTAGGTTAGTTAAGAATTCATTCCTAACAAATCACGCTAAAAAAACATCTATTCCCTGGCTGCAGAGAGTCTGTATGGTGTTGTAGAACATTGTGCCATGCAAAAATATGCATGGGGAGCGTGGTTTGGTATTGAAACAATGCTGTGATTTAGTATGACACGCATATTACAGGCGCCACTCTTAGAATCGCTTCACACTTCACTTATCTGGGCAGTTATGGGGTCAAAACTGACCAAATAACTGAAGAGTGCACTCCCTTTACACCATTATCAGATAATTCCACAGATTATGACAGAACCTGTTCTTTTAAACACTGATACATGTAGAACCTCCCCTCTCTCAAAACAGTGGAGAGGGTGTCAGCAGTAACTTGGTGTTGACATCACTGATATTTTTGCCCTTCCTCTGATCCGTCAATCTCCGCTTTCTATCGGTCAATAATCCATCAGTATTGCTAAAGCCAAAAAGAAACAGGAGTTGATCCAATACAGAGATGACAAGTAAATTGAGTATTTGTATGTCTTCTGTGTTTCCTACAGACTGAACTGGATGGATTTCAGATGTGTGTAGGGCAGAAATACACACACTGGATTTGACACAGAGTTCCCCACAATAAGTGAAAAAATTAACTCTTTGCCACAGATTGCAATATCCCAAAATAAACAATGCTGGTCCAGAAAAAAGGTGTGTATATGACACACACCTGTGTATTTGAAAGGTATTTCACCCCAGTAACTCTAAAATCAGAAGTATTTTGCACAGAGTGCAATCTAGTGCTGCTACAGAGAGATGTTTGTGCATACGAGACACAGTGACAAGTGGCAGAATTTCACATGGCTGCCCTATTTATAGGGCTGTGACATCACAGAAGCTGGCTGGCTGCTGATTGGTTGCATGTCTGCACATGTCATTGAGAGCGTTCTTTTCTTCCTCCTGTAGTACTTTGCCCCATGTCACGCAAAAATGAAAATGTGTTCGCAGCCATTTTAGATTCGTTACCACAAATCGCTGTGAACTTTGGCTTCATTCATATTCCACTTTGTTAGAATCGATTCGCTCATCCCTAGTCAGGACTGCTGTGTAACTACTGCTAGATTTCAGTTGGTGTCATGAATTTCTGTGGCTTTTTGCACCTACCTTTCTATGTGTGTTCAATACTTTTTCCCTGTGTAATGTCCCATTATTACACATAACTTGATTTATGGACATCTATGGCTTGATTTCTTTGCCTGTGTAGATTGGGTGAGTTGTTACAGACATTTGGTGAGAATTTTGGGCGACATGTATGATCGGGAGTTGCGCCTGTTTTCTGGCGAAAACTGCGCCTCACCGTGCCGTATCTACTGTCAGGTGCAGGGATACGCTGTTAGGCGCAACCTTCAACACTTTCGGATGCGCCTAACATGAAGGGGCGTGCAGTGGGCGCCTCTGTGGGCGTTCTGGGGCGGGACTCGGCAAATTCGAAAACTCCAAGGCAGGCATGATTGCGGGTCGGCAAAGTGAGGCGCATTCCAGCGCTTTACAGCTCCGACGGGCAGACCTAGTTTAATTTGGTCTATCTGAGCGGAGAAGTCGAAGTGGAGCGCGGAATTCTTGTAATGTGCTCGAGTTCTACACTTACAGCAGTACACTACTACAATAAATTATTTTTCAAGAAGAATAAATAATTAAGCAAGAAATCCTGCTTGGGGACAACAGGTCCCAGCAAGCCTTTCGTTGTATATACTGAATTGCATTTAACTTCAAAGCAGCCCAAATAAATCTAAAATTGTTGTTATGGAAAATGTTTAATAACATCTGTCTAACTCTGCATTGCTTGTGATTTATATTAGTGTAATTTCACGGACTTGGAATACATTGTAGTGGATATTTATGTCTTTGAAGCTAATATATATATTGTCATTAATGTTATTGTAAAAAATTTATTAACCCCTTAAGGACCAGGTGTTTTTTTTTGTGACACGTTCATTTTTCCCTCCTCGCCTTCTGAAAGCCATAAATTCTTTATTTTTCCATACATAGACACATAGGCTTTTATTTGCGGACATATGACTTCCTAAAGGTGTTATGCCCCTAACTATGAATATACTGGGAAACGCAAAAATCCAAGTGGGCAAATTGAAAAAATGGATTTTGCCATGTTTGCGGGGGTTTTGCTTTACGGCGTTCAATCTTCCGGTAATATAATGTGTTAACTGTATTCTGTCCGGTGTAGCATCCGGAAATACCAAACATGCAGGGTTTCCGTTATGTTTTGGTACTGTAAAAAAAATTCCAAACATTTTCTATTTTTTAAATTTGCGCCACGGCGCCATTTTGTGTGACCAATAACTTTTGTGTAATAACACCTACGGACGTCAGTGAGGGAGCATTTTTTGTGGGCTAAAGTTTACTTTTTATCGCTAGCAGTTTGGAATGCATGCGACTTTTTTGATCATTTTTATTCCATTTTTTGAGTGACGTAAATGACCAAAAAACGCAATTTTGGCGTTTGGAATTTTTTTTCTTCTTCGGTGTTCAGCGTACGGGATAAATGATGTTATATTTTTATAGATCGGACTTTTTCGGACGCGGCGATACCAAATATGTGTAACTTTTTTATTATTTTAATGATTTTATTTGTAAAATGGGGAAAGGGGGGTGATTTGAACTTTTAATACTTTTTTTTTTGTACTTTAAAACTTTATTTATTTATTTTTTTACTGTAACATTGAGGCCACCTATGGTACTTGACCACTAGGTGGCGCGATTGTTAATACAACCTAATGCATTGCATAGGCAATGCATTAGGGTGTACAAAGATGGCGGTTTCCCCACTTCCTGTCTGCGGACGGAAGTGGGGCAAACCGGCCAGGGTAAGTGAAGGGAGCCTTCCCAAGGCTCCCCACCACAATGGCCGGTGATCGGATCGGCGCAGCATAGCTGCGCTTATGCCGGTCACCGCACAGATCGGTGCGCGGCACCGCTCGACGTTAATTCAGACGGCGCGGCCATCTTTGCCGTGGTGTCTGAAGGGTTAAACAGCGCCAGCGGGCGGAGCCACCCGCCGGCGCTGTTACTGCCGGGTGTTAGCGGCGATTTGCCGCTAACACCCGGCGGCTGTGCGGGGGGGTCGCGTAGCGATCCCCCTGCAAAGCCCCTTAGCGGCCCTGGGACGTACTGATACGCCCAAGGTCGTTAAGGGGTTAATACATTGATTTAATTGTTCCAGCACTTGGATATGTCTGTTTATTAAGTAATTCATTTCAATGACAAATCCATTTTATTCTTCATACTGCGTAATGTATTTCCAACGCGAAATCCGTTCCGGAATTACATTGCAAATACGTGCCACACTTTGTGACATGTATTTGTAATGTAATTCAGGACGGATTTCGCGTCTGAAATACATTCCCCATTATTTACTGTATCTCCGACGCAAAATCCGTTCTGGAATTACATTGCAAATACGTGTCACAAAGTGTATTACATCCTTATTTACATCCGGAATTACATCCGTATTTCCATAGGAATCCATTGTCAGCTAATAGTTCATTATTTTAGGCACATTAGGGGATGTTTTTACAGAGGTAAATACGGATGTAAATACGTCTAGAACGAAGCCCAGGGAACATAGAAATCCTGCTTGGAGCACCACAGATCCCAGCAACACCGGTGCTGTGCTGGCTCTTGCTGCCAATACTAAATAGAATACAAGGTAAAAGAAGAACAAATACATTTAACCGAAAAAAACCAAAAACAATAAAAACATCTGTCCAACATCTGCATTGGCTTATTTGATGTTAAATTAGTGGCATTCTCTCCCTTTTTTAAGACCTTTTCTAGGTGATATTTCTTTCTTTGGAGATCTTATATATATTTGCTTTCATTTTAATACATCACATTTTTCAATACATTGAAATCGATTTTATACCACATTGATATTTATCTTTAAACATTCATTCATTGGAAAGACAACTATTTTTCCTATTCACTAACATGCTTTATGCTTTTTAATGGATTTCCAGCCTGTCGCGATTCGTACGAGATGTTAGGCGCATTACCTATGCGCCTAAGTCCCGCACTGCGCCTCACACACTGGCGAGGCGCAGGGAACTTTTCACCGCATGTATTAGCGCACTTCGGGCGACGACATAAATGAGGCGCAGCTTTCACTTTAGATCGCGCGAAAAAAGGCGCTCTTCATGCATGTCGGCATTTGTGTCAATAGCACCCTTAGGAACATATTTGCTTAGAAAATCGGTGACATATTTAATACTTATTTCACCAGCTCTATATTATCCTTCCAATTTATTTTTTGTAGCAACATGTATGAGCTGTATGAGAGGGTTCTTATAGAGCAGTAATTATTTATACTAATTTCTTTATTTTCATCTAGGTGGGCTTGTCTTAGTGTTGAATCTGGGGGATAAAATATCCCAACTGTGCTGCCTTTGGACTTGTAGAAATCAAAATATCAGGCAAGACTAATTTTCCTTTTTTTTCGCCACAGAGATATTTCAGGAATCAGTGGTCAAAGATCAACTTGTAACATATAGTAAATTAGGAAATTACAGCCTGTTATATTCAAAATGCATTTTTGTAATCCTGGAGATCCCCTCAATATATTGTAATACTAAAGGGGAAAAATTCAGCCACTATTTTTTTCCACGCTTGAAGTAATTACCAGCCAGTGGTGTGAACCTCAAGAGACCAAATAAATGAGGTGATAAGTAGTAAAGTAGATTTGAAAAAATGGCTCATTCATTATAGCAGTACAATAAAGAATTATTACTTTACACGCTCATACAAATGAGCTGCTAGCTGCGGCACGGCTAGAGTAAATTATCTTCACAAAAGTATGTTGGTTATTTATTTATTTTTTAAAAGGTTGGAGTTTGTGAGTACAAAATTATTATCTTAACCTTTACCTAAATATATACATTTAAGGCCACATGTATGAAAACTGTCTATTTTTTGGACTTTCTTTGTTGCTCATAGCAAACAAATCAGAGCTCCCCTTTCATTTCATATAGTGCTCTGAAAAAATGAAAGGGACATGCTGACTGGTTGCTATGGGCAACAAAGAAAGTCTTAGACCTAGACAGTTTTTTTACATGCCCCCCTTAACGTATCCAGTTCCTGACCGGGTCGTTTTTTCCCCTTCCTGACCAGACACATTGGGGGACATCTATGAAAACTGTCTTGGTCTAAGACTTTCCTTGTTGCCCATAGCAACCAATCAGAGCACCCCTTTCATTTCTTCAGAGCACTATATGAAATGAAAGGGGGCACCTGTTGCTATGGGCAACAAGGAAAGTCTAAGACCAAGACAGTTTTCATACATGTGGCCCATTGTTTTTTATCATTTTAGTATGTTGTGCTGGTTAGAATGCTATAACACTTATAATGTTCAATTCTTCTACTACTTTTTTACATTTTTCCATGATACATAAGATTTTATTTTTTTTTGTAATTTTTAAATTAGATTTTTTTTTGTTTAATAATATCAGAGAAAACAGTAGAAATACAAAACAATTCTGTTTTCTTTACTTTTTTTAAAATGGTAAACAAGAACAAGTTTTGGAATAATGTCACTGTTTCATGATGGATGTTTTTATATCAGTAATATATAATTTATTTGTTGTCAGGAATGGGCTAAAAGTATTATGTTTAATGGATGTCTAACCAATGGGGCTGCCCAGTCACACGGTTTTCAGGAAATTGTGACAATGCTCCGTTCAAGTAAAAGGGTCTGTCCTGATATTCCTCGCACAGCATTGAGGTACTGGGGGAAAACAACTAGCTTGACGATCAGTCTGATATGTCATTACCTTCTAACTTAGAAAAACCATTGTAGGGCAATTAATTGAATAGACCCTGAAGTGCCAGTTGAGTTACTAAACATTAGTTTTTTGTGTGTTTTTTTCATAATGTAACAGAGTTAGGCTAGGTTCACATCTGCCCCAATGTAAAGGTGAACCTAGCCTTACATATACAACTGTGAACATACAGTGGTGTTGCCATAGTAACCCTTCATAATCCAGTTTATCTGTCCTTCACCTTCTATCTCTTTCCTCCTCTCTTGTAGATTCCGGACTCTCACGGGGAAGGTCCTCTCTCCCTCTCTACCAGTTTGTTACATATTTAGTGCTATTTTTGTATTTGTTTTGTTCTTATATATTCAAACCCCTTTCAAATGGTGCTTTCTAATAAAGAATAAGAACAGCTGTCACCTTTGTAACGAAGCATATTACTTGTTTCCATTGGTAACACTGATTACTGCACTAGACTTACTACTAAGTAGCAACTGGGAGTCCACTAACATTAGGGCAAAAACGCTGATCAGGAAGCCAGATAAAAATACTATCTCTACAATACTTAGCCTCACAAAAGATGTGCCAAGAATGCTTATGCTTTAGTGACCTCTCCCCAGAGACTTGTTAGAAGTATAAATGAGTCTAAATCTGACTTACTTTGGATTTATTGGTGCTCAAATGACCATGGACCATGTTTTATTTCTTCCCTTTATCAGCAATTTGTGAGACAGTTTACTATATATGAAATAAAGCTGTCTTCTTGAGAAAATCATTTAAAGTCAAGGGATATAGTCCCTTAAAAAGGACATTAATGAAGTGGGGGATGTCCTCATACACAGCAGTATTCTGTCATCATTGCCGCTGTATGCATTTGCCACATGGTGTTTTCTACTTTAAAGGGGTTGTCTCGCTACAAAGAATAGCTTTCAAATTGTAAGGAACACAAAATAAAGACATTTTCCAAATATATTGCTTTGTTCATCTGTTTTCCTTAAGGAGATACAAGTGAATTTTTGACCTCCCTGGCTATTTCAGTTCCCTCAGTGACCGACCTGTAAACAATTCTCCCCCCTGCTGTTTGTTCTATGTGATAGCAGTGAGTGATGTCATCACACAGGTCACAGCAGCCTCTGTGCTGCTGGGCAGTAAAAAGCTTGATTTATCTCAAGTAAACAGCACTGTAATTAGGGCTTTTGTTTGAGGGATCAGATAAAAAGTCCTGTTAGTAGTTTCAGAAGCTTCTGAGCTAATCTGATCTAATTAGCAACTGAAAGCACAGGGCAGTATACACTATGGAGCTTATGCAAATTTCAGTCAGTCTGAACCAGGAAGTGACAGAGTATTTCATTCATGCAGCCTATGAAACTCTGTAGGGAGACAACTCCTTTAATGACTGTTTTCAGTCTCTATGGTAATCACATTCTCAGAACACAGCATGAATACATCATGCTCCATCTCCAGTTTATCCAATGCTATAATGTTTATAATGGATTAAACTACCAATATACCCAATGGCGTTGCTAGCGGCAGGAACCTGGGACTCAGGCTCCGATTGCTATATCAGTCAGATGAATCGAAGACCCCAAAATAAATATCAAAGTGAATGCAGATCATTTCAGTGTCTTGTTCTGCGATGCTCACATGTAAATCTCCAAAACTTCTGGGGCCCAGCTAGCAGGCTCTGTATATAAAGGCATAGCTGGAACACAGTATAAATAGGGTCAGCCAGTTGGCACTTTTTATTATGGCAAACATGCAAGGCATTGATTTTGGCGGCTATCTCTACTATGGGGATTCTCTTATGTGGGAAGTGCTACAGGTATTTTGTTACATTACTTTGGTGTATAAAATAGCTAGAAATACATGGGCTAGCAGAGAAGGCTCAAGGTTCATTTGTACTACAAATAAGAGAAGCCAAAGAAATTTATACAGACAACTCCATAGGCAAACTGTTGCTGGAAGAAACCTTTATGACAGTCTTAGTCCACACAGCACACAAAAACGGTCAGATTTTCGGCGGTTTTATTATTTTGAAACTTATGAAAATCTGACCGTTTATCAAGCCAATAGACTTAGGCTACAAACACACAGCGTACTCTGCACAGATCGGTTTTATTTCAGCTCGCTTTCTGGCGCCAGCAGATTTAGGAACATGTTGTAAAATCCGCCGGCTTTTTGTGGTCGGTTTCCCGTACATTTAAAGGGGTTGTCTCACTACAAAGAATAGCTTTCAAAATGTAGGAAACATTAAATGAAGACATTTTCCAAATATATTGCGTTTTCATCTTTTTTGTTAAGGAGCTACATGTGATTTTATCACCTTCTGTGCTCTCTCTGGTTCCCTAAGTGACCGACCTGTGTACTAATTATCCCCGGCTGTTTGTTCTGTCTGAGAGCAGGGAGTGAGGTCATCATACAGGTGGAGGCCAGTAGTGTGAGAGCTTGTGTGTTATCTGATCTTTCAGACAAAAGACTGATTACTGTTTACATTAGCTCAGAGGCTTCTCCAGAACTCAGAGAAGGTAATTAGGTAATTTAGCTAATCTAGACTAATAAACAGAGAAGTCTGAATACATGGAGCTCATATGCTAATTACACACAGCTTGACCAGGAAGTGACAGAGAAAAGCAGCATTATTTCATTCATGCATCCTATGAAACTTTGAGATGAGACAATCCCTTTAATTATTTTGGCCGACGGCAAAAAAAAAAAAACAGATCGCGGATTTTTGCGAAAACAGTGACAAAAACTGCAGTCGTGCAACGGACAAAAAGCCGTCGGCTTTCAGACGGTTTATGTCCTATACTGTGTGTTTGTAGCCTTAGGCAAATGGAAAAGTAAGAGAATGTGAACAACTGCTATCATAGGAGGTGATAAGTCATCTCACGTAATTGTTGTTTATTATCTGTTCCCTTGTGTATATCAAATCAGTACTGTATTCCTGTGTCTGGTCTGCAGTGTGAGGAAGTCCTGCAGACTATCTATGTAACATTTCTATTTCAATACAGTGTGGCACCATTAGTCATTGCTGTATACTGTTTTTTTTTTCAGTCCTTTCGATACTATGCGGTTACTTCAAGGCAATTTTATGTAGTCACTTAATGGTGGTATTATTCGTTCACTGTATGGTAGTGTTACTTAGTTGCTGTTTGGGGGCATTACTCAGTAACTTTATGCTGGTTATTCAGTTAATGTATTCAGTCACTGTGGTAGTATTTGGATATTGTAGCGCTAAACTGTTAGGTCACTTCAATGTGGTATTATTTAGTCACTGTGTGGTTCTATTTTTTATCACTGTATGTCAGTATCATTAAGTTACTGTATGGTGCTTTAATTCAGCTACTAATTGTATTTGTCAGCCACTTTGTAGCGGTATTATACAGCCATTGATTACAGTGGTATTACTCAGTCTCTGTACAGTCCCTGACAGAAGTTCTGTCGCTTATCCATGTTGTGGAAACCAAAGCTTATAACCTGACTTAAAATTCATCCATTGGTTTTCGGAATAACTCATATGCAAGCTGAAACCCTCCCAAATTAGTTTTTTTTTTTACGAAAATAAATTTGCTTCACTGCTGAAATATTGATCATTTAAGGAACACAGAAAGATTTTGGCAAGAAAAAAGTTTTGTCGCCTTGTCATATAATGCACCCAATCCTAGTTTACAGCCTCACCTGTGCTCACTAATTGATCATTAATTAGTGGGTGTATATAAAAAGAACTCCAGCACCCCAGACCTTCACTTGAACTGCAACTTGACCCCTGACAACATACCTAAAATCCACCCTGCGACCAAAGCTTTGATTATCAAGAGGCTGAAGACCAGATCCACTGCACAGGTGGCTGGCACTTTTAATGTGTCTCAGCGTCAAGTACAAAGAATTACAAAAAGATTTGAAGAGACTGGAGATGTTTTTGACAAACCCAGGTCCGGCAGACCCCGAAAGACCACTGCTCAGGAGGAACGTTTGTAGGTTCGAAAGTCAAAAGCCAGCCCCTCTTCCACTTCAGCACAGTTCCAACAGGCCTGGTCACCTCAAGCCCCTGTGTCAACTAGAACAGTTTATAGGATTCTGTCTCGAAATGTCCTCCATGGTTGAATCAGTGCCCAGAAGCCAGCACTTAACAAAAGGCAATTAAAAAAATGTGTGGCATTTGCCAAGGCCCACAGCCTGCTAGACGGATGGACGCTGGAAAAGTGGCAGAAGGTGGATTTCTCAGATGAATCTTCAGTTGAATTATACCACAGCCACCGCAAATACTGCAGGGGACCTACTGGAGCCCGTATGGATCCAAGATACACCCAGAAAACAGTTAAGTTTGGTGGTGGAAAGATCATGGTCTGGGGTTACATTCAGTATGGGGGTGTGTGAAACATTTGCAAGGTGGAAGGCAATATCAATTGCCTAAAATATCAAGAAGCATTAGCTAACTCTTACATTCCCTATCATAAAAGGGGTCAAATTTTGCAGCAGGATGGTTCTTCATCTCATACATCCATCTCTACATCAAAGTTCCTCAAGGCGTCCCCCCCCCCCCAAAATTTTTTTTTTTTTTTTTTTTTTTTTAATTGTCTTGTCTTTCGTGTAGCTCTGATCTCAAAATCATGCCAGTCCAAATTCTTCTGTTTATTTTTATTGGGATTTGTTTTTTGTCTTGTTTTGTTGTTTCTTTTCTTTTCGGAATACGAGATTTAATGCTCAGGCTGTCTAGGGTATTTTAGGGTCACTTAGATCGTTTGCCCCAGGATTGGGTACTATCTGTTATTTGGCCCTGTTTGGATGACGTTTCATCGTCATTAATGTTCTCTTGGACTGATTGTCTCCTATTATATTGCTGCTGACCTTTGCATTGTTTATCATTATACTGGTTTTGGCTTCATCTTATGTCCACATTTTGGATTCTGTATTGCTCTATACCTGTTTTGACAGTCTGTTAAATAAAGCTTGTTCTGGAATATGAAAAAAAGTTCCTCAAGGCAAGGAAGATCAAGGTGCTCCAGGACTGGCCAGCCCAGTCACCAGACATGAACATCATTGAGCATGTTTGGGGTAGGATAAAAGAGGAAGCTTGGAAGACAAAACCAAAGAATCTTGATGAACTCTGGGAGGCATGTAAGACTGCATTCTTTGCTATTCCTGATGTCTTCATCAATAAATTGTATGAATCATTGGCGAAACGCATGGATGCAGTCCTTCAAGCTCATGGAAGTCACACAAAATATTAAATATGGCTCTAATAGCACCACAACTTCATTCACCAATGTTATGAAACATATCTTTGAAAATGAAGTGAATTATATGTTTGATTTTCACATTAGTGTCTGTTGCCGACACAACTATTGTCTTGACAAAATCTGACCTTTCTGTGTTCCTTAAATGATCAATATTTCAGCAGTATAGCAAATTTATTTTCATTAAAAACAAACTCATTTGGGAGGGTTTCAGCTTTCATACGAGTCATTTCTAAAACCAATGGATGAATTTTAAGTCATGTTATAAGCTTTGGTTTCCACAACATGGATAAGCGACAGAACTTCTGTCAGGCACTGTATGGTGGGATTACTATGACAGTAAAATCTAGGCACTGTATAGTGGTGGTATTCAGTAACTGTCTGGTTGTGTTAATCAGTCACCATGTCGTGGTATTATACAGACACGGATTACGGTGGTATTACTCAGTCTCTGTATGGTGGGATTAGTATCGCAATAAAATCTAGGCAGTAAATGGTGGTTATATTCAGTCACTGTCCAGTTGTGTTACTCAGTCACTGCCTAGCGGTATTATACAAAAAGAAGAAAAGGTATCTGGACAGCACTGACGTAATATATCCATTTTATCCCATCACCTTCCATTGCAACAGGCCACCAAATAGGAAGAGGAGCCGAAGTGTCCCATCAGAACTTCATAACTAAATCCAGAAAGTGGCATCAGCAAAGGTCTTTTATTCAAGAGTGAATCCCAGCATACAGCAGCAACGTTCCGACTCTACATGTGGAGTCTTTATCATACAGTGAACGAATAATACCACCATAAAGTGACTACATAATATTGCCATAAGGTAACCAAATACTACTGGAAGCATTGCTTGATAAAGACTCCACATGTAGAGTCGAAATGTTGCTGCTGTATGCTGGGATTCACTCTTGAATAAAAGAACACCTTTGCTGATGCCACTTTCTGGATTTATTTATGTAGTGGTATTGTACAGTCACTGATTACGGTGGTGTTACTCAGTCTCTGTATGGTGGGGTTGGTACCTAATATTTAGGTACCACATTGTGGATATACTCAGTCAATGTATGGTGGCATTAGTATAGCAGTGATATCTAGGCACTGTATGCTGTATTTATGAAGAACAGCATGTGAGATCATGTGTTTAGCTGTCAGCTCTTTATTTATAAAGAAGTACTTTTTATATAGATAGATGTCTTTAGTCCTCTTTATCTTAGATGATTTAGCTGTTGCCGAATCTCATTGGTGAGGAGGTCTTGCACGTATGTAAGTTGTCATTTGGATGTATCTCCTCCCCTCAGTTGGCAGCGGTCCTGCGCGATTCGCAGGATCCGTTTCCTGCTTGGTGTGGGCATAGAGCATGCGTGGTATAGGTATGGGCAACGGGCATGCGCAATGTGCGCGGTATCTATATCTGCCCTGATAGAGGCATAGAACATGCGCAGTAGCGCAACAGTGACGTTTTGAGTCTGTGACCTGCGCACTGGATATGCGAGTACGCTTAGGAGAGATGATCAGTGATCTCGTTGGTCCGGTATGTTTTAAACTTATTGGTGTATATTTAAGTCGATCACTTTGTAGGTATTAGGATTGGTGCAATGGTAGAGTCATACATGTGTTAAGTATCTTAATTAATAACTTTGATACTATTGGTTTAGATCACATTGTTAGTACCACCTTTTATATTTAAATATGTATGTATATGGCACTTTAATTATGCTTGACAAAGACCCTTTTGTGGGTCGAAACGTTGCAGTTTTTTGTACTCTGGATTCTTGAATAAAGAAACACTTATGCTGACGCTCGTTTGCTGTTCTTCATGGAATCTTGGATTTGAAGAATGGGCCTTCCTCTAACCTGGGCAGTCTGTTGCATGTGGAGTGTTTGGAAGGTGGATATAAGAGGACTTCAGTGCTGTCCAACTTATTCTTTATTTTGTATGCTGTGTTTAGTCACTGTCTGGGTGTGTTAATCGGTCAATGTGTAGTATTATTATACAGGCACTGTTACAGTGGTATTAGTCACTGTATGGTAGGATTAATATGGCAGTGATATGTAGGCACTATGTAGTGTTTGTATTCAGTCACTGTCCAGTTGTGTTAATCCCTCACTATGTAGTGGTATTATAGAGCCACTGATTACAGTGGTATTACTCATCACTATATGGTGGGATTAGCATGACAGTAATATCTAGGCACTATATGGTGGTTTTATTAAGCTACTATATTGTTGTATTAATCATTTATTGTGCAGTGTTATTACACAGCCACTGATTATGGTGGTATGACTCAGTCACTGTATGGTGGAAATAGTGTGCCAGGAACATTTTGTTAGTGTGACAGCAATTTTTTTGTGCATTGTACATTATATTTTATAATCTATATATTTATCACCCTAGTAATTTGAGTACATGATATTATATCACATTCTTTAGGTTGTAATAGGTGTATAATATTATATAGAAAATTTTGAGTAGTTTTTGATGTGATTATACTATGATCTAAGGTTCAGTATTATAACAAATTACCCTCCAAATAAATGGATAAATGAACTTACTATCGAGCAGCTGATATGTAACTATCTCCATGCTTTTTTTTTTAATTGAAGGTCCTGCTGCCCTGATCAAATAAACTCATACTTACCTTCCTCTCCATCTCTGATTCAGTGCTGACTCTGTAGCTGTCTCTCCACTGCCTTCTGTTTTCTTCTATTAGCAGCAGTCAGATCATCACTGCTGTGGTCATGTGCATTAACCTGACATCACTGCTTGGAACATTCACTACTAGACGGTGATATCAAGCAGTGGCATGTGACTGCTGCAGCCAACCAGCAGCTGCGGCAGTGACGAGAAACTGCTACCAGCAGAAGTAAATAGGAGGTTGGATCTGGACGGCCGTAAGTCAGCGCTGGAAGGGAGGTGAGGAGGAAGGTATGAGTTTCTTTTATCAGGGCAGCAATACCTTACATTTAATTTAAAAATGGACAACGCCATTAAATGCTTTTAAGGGAATTATTTAAAAAATCTGATATTTTTCTGAATGACTCAGAAAGGCTTAGATATCTACCTGAAACGAAAGAATATTAATGCATATGTAGCTAAAATTCTGGATCCGGGCTGGTGGCGTCTCTGGGGTCAGAGCTGGGGTATCCCCTGGAACAGATTGGTTCTGGCCTTGTAGGTTTCAGGACATTAACCAGTAGGAAGGCTGGGCTTGAAATCCTTGTCTCCCTCCCTTCACCCACTTTTTCCCCACCCTCGGTTGAACTTGTTGGGCACGTGTCTCTTTTCAACTGTACTAATTATGTAACTCCAGTTTACCCTTTAGAATAAATGCTAATCTGAAGTCATCCTAATTAATTGTTCTCCTTCAATTACTGTATATGTTTACAAACTACAAAATGGCCTAAATAATGAATGTCAGTGTAGGTTTCACATCTACTAACTAATTTGCTGGACCTTCAGCAAACAGATTAGGCTTTTTTTTTTTCGACGATGTTTGATGTCATATTCGCAGATGGGCATAGACAAGAACCATGACTGTATAAGAGGGAAGCAGATGACATCCGCTGTCCTTCTGCAAACAGCTGTAAAAGCTTAGCTTCTATTTGCTTTTCAGTAGCTTCCACTTTTTTCCAATCCATTTGCAATTTCCAATGATATTTTCCTTCCAATTAGCCTCCAGTATCAAGTATATTTTCTAATCAACTACAAAATCTCTAATTTATTAAAGTGTTTCATTTACTGGAATCTATAACTCTTGAATTTATCCAATGGATTTATATGTTAGTTCCCAGATGCTCTCAGTCACTCTATACTAAAAGCTGCTATGTTTTGTCTACACCATTGCATCTTCCCCAGAAATATGTGAAAACTGGTTCCTTCAAGTAATTTGATGACTTCTTTGTTAGATCAAACTGAATCAACAATCTAAGGACATGTAGTTATTACTAATGTATCTGTGTTCCCCTGGGCCATGTCAAACTGAATATACAAACGCCAACCCTGGTTTATTGTCTCAGTTGCGGCACTAAGAACATTAAAATGACAGGAAAACTGCATGGAGAGTACGTTCCAATTATGTCTTCATCCATATTTTAGAGGTTGATAAAAAAAACTGATTCATTAAAAGCAAACACAAATGGAGAAGCCATTCGAGAAGATTAGAAAGATATTTTGTAATACATACATTTTATACCTATTGATTAATATTTACTTTCATTCTTTCAGTAGCCAAAGGAACATGATTTACAGCACTAATATCTATTTATTATTCTATGTATACATTATTCTTACTACCTATCTTTCTGTCAATCTATCGATCCATCTACTGCTATCTTTCATACTAACTGTCTATGTATGTATCTATTTATGTTTGTTATTATGTATGATTCTCACTATCGATCCATCTGTTTTACTATGTATGTGTATATATCTATCTTTTTCTCTGTCTATCTTTTTCTATCATTCTTACTATCTCTATATATTTTTCTCTTTCTTACTGTCTATCCATCATTATGTCTATCATTCTTTTTCTCTAATAATGTATCTCTTATCTATCTATCTATCTATCTATCTATCTATCATTCTTTCTTTTATTGTATCATTCTTTTCTTCTATTTGTGCCTGCATTATATGTCAGACAACTATGCTGCACTCCCTTAACTGAAAATAGCATAGTATTTCATGCACCCTGATTTCAAGGCGATTTATCTAGACATTAGCAGACCTAACAGTAATGCAAAATCTACAATTGCTTCTCACTTGCAGTGACTTTCCAATATGTATATCCCCAGCCAGAAAGACTGGCTAAGTAGACCAACAAACCCATCTGCAATGAACTGAGGTGGAAGACACGCATCACAGGTTCTTATAGACAAGCAGTTCAGCACCATGGACAGCAAAGCCATAAAATCACCAAGGACACAGCTCAAGTGGCATCTCTGCAAGATATATATCCATCTATACCAGGTACGAAGAGCTACCAACAAAGTGGGTTGAACGACAGGTATCACAGGTCATTAGAATAGCTGAAGAGGAGTTCAGCACCATGGACATCAGTGCAGGAAAATGCCAAGGGCACAGCTCAGGTTGCCTTTTTTTGAAGCCAACCTAATTCCTAATGTATATATCATCTACATATGGCTCAGTGGTGAATCACTTTATCTTGCCAAGAAAAAAATGCTTGGTAAGAAGCCAAGGTAGCACTCAGTCAATGATCCGCACTATATCACCATGAAGGCACAGTGCCCACTGCCTCCCTCATGCAATCCTCAATGGAAACCCCATTCATCTGCAAACATACACTAAGGAGCCATTACCTCTTCTTGTAGCAGGTGGAGTAGATTGCCTCACAGCCAAATAGTTCTCCTGCTCTGGGATGAGCACATCTTCAGGAGACTTTCTTATCTCTTCTTGGTATATAGAGTGGTCCAGCACAGAGGGAAGGAAAGCCCAACAATGTTCTCTCTAGATGTCTACTGGGAGCTGCAGCAAAATAATGATCATAGGAGGGCAGTGAGCTCTCCCCACCCCCGGCCGCCCCCTCCCTTACCCTGCCTCTCTTGCTCTTCGCTCAGATTGCATTTGTCAAACATACAAGAGAGGAAATAGGGACGGAGGTTGCAGCTGGAGGGGGACTGTGAGAAGCTACAGAGCTGCATGGATGGGAGTAAGACTGTGTGCGCAGGCGCAGAAGAGCTTGGGGGCATCTGGCACGCCTGTCATAAGCTGTTTGCTCTCTTATTGTCTGGATGTGCAGGGAAATGTTATGTGTCTTAATAGTTTTCTTCTACATTTGCAGCTTAACCCTTGCTTTGCCGGAGTAGCTCTGCTTCCAAGTCTCCAAGGATGAATGGGAGCTGTGCTGATTTTTGTCAATGAACTGAGTTGTTGATACAAAAATGTGTCAAGAAGTTGCCCAAAATAAGGGATCTGTGAAAATGTTGAAATATTTCTCCTTCATGGGATACGGTGGGTTTCAAATCTGTGTGTGAAAGCCGTTCACAAAATGCAGGCTGGTGTCACATGTTAAGGTTTTGCAAAAAATGATATGTTAGGTGCATTTTTATATGGGTTTTTATGGTTTTTTATTATTTTAGAAAAACAGCAGTCATTTGTTAGCTGAAAAAAAACAAAAGAAAAAAACATCTGACGCTAAAAAAATCACCAACTCTTCAGTTGCATTTGTTGTAGGTCATTGAATTAGTTCTTTTGACCAAGGAATATTGCCTTTTATGTCCTTTCTTTTTCTTTTTTCTGCCTCATGTTGCAGATATTATGTTAGTTGTTTACTTATCTTCATATCCTCTGTACAGAAGTATTTCAAATATATTATTGTTTGTATTCTTTATTAAAAAAAAATTCAATATTCAACTATAAAAAAAAATAAAAAAATCGCCAATATGGGATACACAGGCCAGCGCTCAACAGTTCAACACAATCAAAGTAGTTGTTCAGCATCCTTAAGCAGTTGCTGATTGAGCCATTACCTCCTTTCTGACCAGGCTCATTTTAATTTCCTTTAGTACACGTGCTATAACACTTTTTCATGCTTGGTTACTTTGCTAATCTTTTTTTTGTGGGTCTTTATTTGTACTTTTTATGTTTACATTTTTTTATTTTATTTTTTAAATACTACCAGGGAAAAATGTTAATAATAGTAAAAATTGAGTTTCACATTTTTATGTATTTTTTTAAACAGCAAAAGTGGTGCTAAAATAAGTTATCCGTCATGGATATTTACATATTTGTGCTTTGGACTGTTAGTATTTTTATTATTATTATTATTATTTAGCATTTTGTGTGGTTTTTGTTTTTATTTTACATATTTTCCCCCTATAAGGTAAGAAAGAGACCTCTATGGCAAGTTTTAAGACAACTTTTTTTCTTTTTTTGCTGATTTTCCCTGCAAGTGGGGCTATAATATTCGCTCATTAGAGGAGAAATACAGCCCTATGTACTAACTGCAAGGGCCGTAAAGAGGGTCTGAAGCTCTAAATTTGAAATGTCTTAGTCTTGTGCATGCATGGCAATTTTCTATCCTTACCATTTACAGTGACTTATAGTTCCTCAATGCACAGCAGACATCGGCTGAGTTAAGTGTCAAATGGGTATGGCAACCTGAGACTGCATTGCATTGAGAAAATGCATCCTGCTATAACAGCTAAAAATGTCCTCACAACCTCACAGGTTATTAAGCATTTAAAACTTATGTCATATTAAGAGAATACTCACTTTGGACAAATTATTTTTATTAATTGGGGCCACTGATTAGGTGATGCCATAGATCAAAGAATCCGTTCAGATGGACCCAGAGATGCATCAGAAAAGCGGATGTTCACTAATTGGACTACGTTTGCCTTACGTTATAAGTACTGCTTATGCATCAAGTGCAACGTGTAGTTGACCATGCTTTTTGTGTCTGATGCTGAAATGGTATGTGTTCACTAAAAAGGGCAAAAGTAGTCCAATTAGGACTATGTTTGCCCTATAGAAGTCTATGGCACGCCACATTATCCGTTGGGATACATTTTTATGATATCCCGACGGATAGCAGGAACAAAGTGCAAAAAGGAGATGTGAATGGGGTCTAAGTCTTCACCCTATCCAATTTGCCACATATATGATGATGGTTCCATTTAGCTTTCATCCTGGGTGATGAGGTCTTTTTCCAATGGATTTGATGAATGTTTCCTATTGTCCTATTTATCCCCTTATCCTATTCAGATTTATTTTGGGATAAAACCTAACTTTTAATATAAACCATTAAAAAATGGCTAGGAACACACCAAGACAAGACCAACATACAAAAAACAAAGACGACTAATACACACAGAAAATGTATTGGGGGCTGAGGGGAATAGAGAACAAAGTCCTAATATGACCCTATTAATCCTATCTAGTCCCTATCCTACATCAGGATTATCGCCCCAATAATGGGCGGTCCTGTCCGGATCCTAGCCCTAAAGCACTGTTGACCCTTACTCTGTATTTAGAAAGAATGTCCCAACATGTTTCGATGCCCCTAAATTACATCGCTTCAGGGGACGGTAAGGGAAAATCCTCAAAAACAACAAGAAAAAGAGAGTATATATGTAAACATCAACAGTAGAAATTACATACGTCTATTTAGCCAGAAGTGTAATTTTGTAATGTTACACCTATTTGTCTGGACGCTAGCCCCGACCCCCAGGGGTACAGCAATTTTCTGGCTATGGTTATAGTCAACAGGGTATGTAACTGCTGAGTCTATTTACAGGGTCTACGTGACCGAGAACACCTTATCCAACCGCTAGCACCGATTGGAAGTCAAATGGTAAATGCAGCATTACCTGAAAGAGCTATATCCTGGGGTATGGTCACTCCCAAGTACTTGTATAGCATAGTGTGGGTGCTCCTTCATGGGACATACATACATCCTCACATAGTGTCCCAAAGGTATACCCACCACTAGTATTATGTTAGTGTCCAAATTATAGGTAGCACCACACTGGTAATGCTGCCGTACCCTAGGTGTCCCAAGTCACATATTTACACCCCTCAATGACTGTAGATATAGACGAGCCTCTCAAGGGAATATTAAAGACCCTTGAGGATCACATATAGCAGTCACCCTCAGTGGAGCCTCCCAAACAAATGTAAATGGCTCACTAAATGACATATAGCCATCACCCCCAGTGGAATCCCAAAACCTGTTCCGGTGGGTTCAGGTCCAGAGCCGGGGGTCCCAGGTCAGGCAAGCATGCGTCCAGGCTAGTGTATTCCTAGCTCTAATGAGTCCGCTCCATAGCGCGTGTGTACCGGCGTGTGTTTGCTGGCCGCGCTCTATAACAGCCGCAGTGACTTCCGGTGTCTAATGACGTCACCGGAAGTGACGCGACGGACCCACAGTCTCGTATTACACGGGACCTGCTGGTCACTGTAAGTTTACAGCAATGAAGAACACAAAGTTTAATGGCAGAGAAACAAAAGGGACCGAACTAGTCCTCATGACCACAATGGAAATCACTTTCAATCCTACAGGGAGAAAATATAGACCTTTCCACCATGGGTGGGCAGATGTCGGGGGCAGTCCCTGTGTATTCCAATCCAGGGCGTCCATAGACATGAACCGCATGTTTTCATCCCCCCTCCTCCCCAGACATGGTGTGTCCAGGTCATCAGTAGCACATGGCACAGTACTGTATTGTTAAAAGGCCACAGATCCAGTGTCCATATACTGTTGCCTAGGGACAGCATGTCTACACATTATTAGATATTAGAAATAGAATATCCACACCTCCGCATGAGAGCCTCATGTTTAGGGGGGAATTTAGGGGATGCTACTAGATAATGGCACAAATGGCCCAGTTATCAAAAATTTGGAGAAGGTCTTTGACCATATTACAGATATATCCCAAATATATTCTAAAGGTAGGGCAGCGGGGGCAAACTTTAGGATGTTTTATTTATAGAAAGCAGCAGAAATCCAATCTTTCGTTCAAACCGTCTGGTACCATGGTTTTTAGTCTAAAGATCCATTCAGTCTCCCTCTGTAGTAGGGACCTATCCCAATTACCTCCCCTGGGTGGTGGGGGGACATTATCAATAATCGTGAATTTTAGACTTTTAGGATCTCCTGCATGGGAGCCACAAACGTGTCTAGCCAGCGGTGTTCCACGGTTGTTCCTGATGGCATTCAGGTGTTCCCCGACTCGTCTCCGGAACTCCCGGATTGTTTTGCCTATATATTCTAGGCCGCATTGGCATGTTGCTTTATAGATAACCCCTTTGCTTTTACAGTTGAAGAATTTTGTGATTTTAAAGTCCCTATCAAGGATGTTACTATGGAAGCTTTTCCCAACTTCAATATACTCGCATGCCACGCAGCCACTGCATCTGAAGATTCCCGAGACGGGTTGGTTCAGCCACGTTTTGGCCGTTTTTGTCATGAAGTGGCTATGTACCAGGCGGTCCTGGAGGTTCTTGCCCCTCCTATACGTAATATGTGGGTAGTCACCGACCACCTGTTTAAGATCCTTGTCCATTTGTAAAATCGGCCAATTTTGGGAAATTATTTGTCTCACTTCCTGAGCTGCCCCATCAAAATTACCCACCAATCTAAATATTTTATCTGCCTCCTTCTGTTTTTTTGTAATTAGGAGATTTTCCCGGTTGCATTTCAAGGCATGTTGATAGGCCTGTCTTAAAATTCTCTCAGGGTATCCTCTCTCATGAAACCTTTGTCTCAGTTCCTGTGCTTGCATCTTGCAATTCATTAAGATTAGAGCAATTGCGTTTTAGCCTGAGATACTGTCCCCTGGGTATGCCCTTTTTGAGCGGTATTGGGTGACTGCTTTCCCATCTTAGTAGGGAGTTTGTTGACGTAGGTTTGCGGTAAATAGTTGTTTCCAAAAGACCTCCCCTCGTCTTTCTTATCAGTATGTCCAGGAATGGCAGTATATTGGGATTAGTATCAAAGGTAAAGCGCAAGTTTAGATCATTGCTCTGGTTTAGATAGTTGACAAATTGTTCAAAATGCTCCTTGGTACCATTCCACAAGACCAGCACATCATCGATGTATCTGGTCCATAGTATTATCTCCTCGGTACCAAAGATATTGTTCTCCCCAAATACATATTGATCCTCCCACCAGCCCAGGAGCAAGTTGGCATGCGCTGGCGCACAGGTACTACCCATGGCCGTGCCCCTGAGCTGGTGGTAGATCTTGTTGTTGAAGCAAAAAAAGTTCCTAGTGAGAACAAATTTGAGGAGTTGTAAAACAAAGGAATTATGGGCTTCAAATTGGCAGCCCCTACCACTGAGGAATCTCCTCACTGCTTCCAAGCCGCAGTTATGTGGGATGGAGGAGTAGAGTGCCTCCACGTCAATGCTTGCAAGCAAGCAAGACTCTGGGACACTGATACCCTCCAATTTTCGCAGAAGGTCCATAGAGTCCCTCGTGTATGATGGCAGCGCGGTTACAAAGGGAGAAAGTATCTTCTCAATATATCTGCTTGCATTTTGTCCCAAACTTCCAATGCCTGATACTATCGGTCTTCCACGTAGTGGGCCAGTTGTTTTGTGTACTTTGGGTACACAATAGAATGTTGCTAACACTGGGTGTTTAGGCAATAGATTTTCCAGTTCATCCTGGCTAATTAGTTCTTTTCCCTTTGCATCCTGGAGGATCTCCCTTAGTTCCTCATAATATATCGAGGTGTTTTTTTTTCTCTAAGATCTCATACCCCTCTGTGTCTTTGAGGATGTCTTGACACATTCTAACATATTCCTCCGTATTCATAACTACCACGTTGCCCCCCTTATCAGAGGGTTTGATTGTAATGGTTTCATCCTCTGCCAGTGATTTTATACCAAGGTATTCTACCTTACTGCAGTTCCACTTTATTTTGAGGCCATCAAGCTTCTCCAGTTCCCTGCTACAGAGTTCCACAAATACATCTATACGTGACAGTTCCCCCTGAGGTGGTATTCGGGTACTTTTGTTTTTAAGGTCGGTAAATGGACCCTTCCCTTGTTGGTTCGGTGGAACCACTGAGATGCTCTCAAGGAGGCGAACCTCCTGGAGCATTTCTACTGGGAACCCAAGTTCCCAGCAGCGTTTCTTGTCCTGTGTACAGAAAAAATTGTACCAGTGGAGTTTCCTCGCATATAGAGTCAGATCTTTCACCCACTGAAATAAATTAAATCTCGCAGTAGGTACGAATGAGAGACCCTTTGCTAATATCTCAACTTCACTCCCATTCAGGATTCTGTTTGACAGGTTAATGACTTGGTTCCCTTTATTCAAGATGTCCTGTTTTTTAGACCCTTCGGTAATTAGGGGGGGGGTGGAGGGGGGGAA
>JAODAL010011344.1:0-100484 GCA_025379985.1 Phyllomedusa bahiana
AAATTTTTTTCAAATTAAAAAAAAAAACAAAGCAGACAACATTTTAAGGCAAGTTGTGGGTTTTGTCATTATTTAAGCAAGATGAACAGATTGACAAACAGAAATACGGGAAAAAACCCCAAAATAAATCATTTTATAACCCTTCAAAAAACATTTTTTTAATGCGTGCAGGAGTATTACAAACACATAAAAAAAAGGAAAAGCAGGGGAGTTCCATGTCCTATGGATAAGGGGTAAACCCATCCTTTAAAAAGCAGTAAAATCCGATCAGAAAAAAGACATAATGAAGGGAAAAATCGAGATTGTTCCTTTGGGTAACTGCTGGGCTTTATACAGCGTGAAGGGGAAATACAAATGTGTTGTAGCCCCAAACCCGAAATTTTCACAGTGTACTTTTTTCACTTCTGTTGTGAAAACATGGTTTTATGCAAATGCACCTACCCCGTCCAAAATATTTCATTTCGAAAAACATTTTATAGGAGGTAGATTTGAAATCCATTCATAAAAAACAAATTGGCCTGTCAATTTTTTACGTTTTTCAGTGTGTGTTCATGTAGAAAACCCAAGGGAGCCCGGTTTGGGTCACCCAACTAATCTTGTCCAAATTGTGAAATACGTGAGGGAAAAAAGGAAAAACTTTCAGAAAGGGAGGGTTTTCCATCTGTTTCTGCCATGTAATCCGCCCAAAATTCAAAAAACATGGTGGCAAAAGATCTTGTTTCTGCCTTAGTTTCTATCTTTGTTATTGATATAAAATTTGGTACCAGTATAAACAAAAAAAGGAAAGGGTTTTAAAGGGAAAAAATAAGGGAAGGTTAAGCTAGAGTAACTGCTTTAAAATTAAAAAAAACAAAAACAAAACACGAATTATTTTTGTGTTTCACCCGACTTGTTCTCAAATTTGGGACAAAATTGTGTGCATTTTGGGGGAAACCAAAATCCTTCAAATTTTTTAGAATAACTTAAAATTTTTTTTTGGGGTTTTTCACTTTTTGACAGCTCCAAAATTTTAAAAAAGCAAGGCCCCGCTAAAAAGGGGGATTTTGGCTTATAAAAGTGACAGAAGGGGGCATGGGTTTTTGGTGCTTTTTTTTTGGGCAAATAACCCAAAAAATAGTCTTAAAAAGTTAAATTTTTAAAAAACCTAAATAACACCACATTTAAAAAAAACTTTGGGTTTACATGGGTAGTCCCCAAAAAGGCCCCCGGGGAATTTGGCAAAAAAACCCGCATGTAGTTTTACCTAAATTTTCCAAATTATTAAACAAGTAAAAGGTAAAGCAAATGGTTTTTTTTGTGCACCGGGCTGTACCCTTTCCACAAAAACCAACCCCCTTTTTCAGCAAACCGCAAAACAGGGTTTGTATGTGGGGGTTTTCATCTGCATGAACCCCCCACATGGGGAATACAGGAAGGTTTTCAAAAGAAGAAGGTTTAAAAATGGGCTGAGGGAAAAGCAGTCAAGAAGAAATCAGTGATTGAATGAAGGGATATTTGGCGATTAAAATCACCAATTTAGATTTTGGGGCCCCCGGGGATGATGTGGGGCCCTTGTGGAGTTGGGGGCCAATTTATATGGGTAAAGAACCAGGGGATTGGGGCCCATCATTTTCCACAAAAAACAATGCAAAAGGGCAGAGAAAATTTTTGGAGACTTCTTTCACTTTTATAAAAGAAAAACTTGTTTTACCATAATTTTTCGGGTAATAATCATCCTGCCCCAAAAGTGTTTTAGCTTCAGAAACAGTTTACTCAAAAACCAAAGCCCCGCCCAAAAAATCCTGTTTTCAAACTGAATGGAAAATTTTTTTGTGGAATTTTGGGAAAAAAAAAAAAGATCCAAACGAGACCCCCCTTTCCCAAAAAAATTTGATCTTTCCCCCCGGTCTAAAAAAAGTTGGAAAAACCCCTTGGGTAAAATAAAAACTTTTCATGGTAAGTCCAAACCATAAGATTTGGGTTTACATCTACTCCCGAGGTTTCTGATCGGGAATGGGTGGGAAAAATAGTGCAACAACTTGTCCAAATTTTTAAAAACCCCAGCAAAAAACCCGAACCCCAAAAATTGTAATTAATAGGGTTTTTTCGGGCTTGTGGGGTCCAAAGTGAAAAAAAAATTTCCTTGCTTCCCGGTTTTTCCCCCTCTGTGCTAGAGGTTTTTAAAAACCCCCGGGCGCAGATGGGAACCTATCTTAAAAGGGAAAAGGAAGCGTAACGGGGGACCAAAATTTGGATTTCTTTTTTGAAAAATTTTTAAAAATTGGTTTGTCCTCAACAGTGAAAAGATTTAATTTTCCCCCTTTTTTATTTTTTTACGAAAAAACATACAATTTAAATTTAAAAGGGGTTGTCTCCCCAAAAGGGTTTCAAAGAATGCATGAAAGAAAAAACTTGTCACCTTCCTGGTTCAAAACCCAATTTGCATAAACTCCCTTTCTTGTACAGCATAAGGTTTCCCTGCTTTTAGATGCTTTTTAGATTAGATTAGCTTCCCCAAACTACTTGAAGGACTTTTTTTCTTGATCCCCCAAAAAAAAAGCCCTAATTAAAAGAGCTGTTTTTTTGTTGGGGATAAATTTAAGTTTTTACTGTTTTGGGGAAGCACAGGAAAAACTGACTGACACGCCTACCCGTGTGATGGGCCACTCTCTGTTTCTATTGAACCCAAAAACCCAGGGAGATTTGTTTACGGGGCAGTTACTGATTGGGAAACTGAAAATAGCCATGGAGGAAAAAAAAATTTTAAATTTTTTATCTCTTTAGGAAAAAAGGGGGAAAAATGCAATAAATTTTTGGGAAAAATTTTTTATTTTGTTTCCCTACAATTTGAAAAACTATTCTTTGTACGAGACAACCCCCTTTAAAATAAATTTTTTCCCATAAATGAGATAAGTTTCCTGGGGGAGGCAGAATTTTCAGTTAGAAAATATTGTTTGGGATCACCTGTGATTTTGTGTAAATTTTTATAAGTAAAAAACCAGAGCAATCCCCCTAAAGCGGCAAATTTAAAAATCCCCTTACCAGGGGGTTTTATAAATTGATTGGATGTATTTTTCAGCAGGGGTCCCCCAAATCCCGGTTTAAAGGACCAAATCTTTGGGGCATGTTAACAGGTCCCCAAAAACTGTATTTTGCCCCATTTAAGAGGCCTTTAATGTAGCGACCCAAAGGGGGGTTCTAGGCAATTTTATTGGGGCTTTTTGCCCCGGATAAAAAAAAAACCCCGTTCCCCCCAAATTTCAATTGCCAGTTTCGGGCTCCGGCATGCTGCCGTGGGGGCCCCGACGCCGATGGGCTTTTCAACTTGAAGGGTATCGAGACCCACTGGAGTATACAGGGACATGCGTGTGAGAATGTCTTCAACCTCGCTTGGGGTTTGGGAAAAAAAGTCACGCCGCCTGGGGCAGAAACATGGAGCTGCGAGGGTTTTTTCAAAGGGGGAAAGGGAGGAAGGGGCCCGTATACCTAAACAAACTAGTGGGGAAATTTTTTACCTACCTAAATACTGGGGGGAAAACCCAAAATACTTATTACTACTTGGGGGGCATATAAAACCCCACCTACAAACTGGAGGGTTTATTAACTTTCCAAACCCAAAACCCAATGGGATTTCCTTATACCTACCCCCAGTGGCCTATTTTTTTACCAAATTGGGGGGCCCTATATACCTTACTAGCTGCTTAAAAATTTTAAATACCCACCTGCAGGAGGGGGGCACTGTGGGACCTAAAATAACTACCTACTGTGTACCTACTGGCCTATATAAGTAACAGCTACTTTATTTTATTTCTTTTAGGGGTTTGGGCTATATTCCAACGATTGGATCTTAAATATCAAACCCCCTGTTTAAAGGGGGGCTATATAAACTTTCCTACAGGGGGCAAAATTACCTTTAACCCTACTGAGGGAGCCCTATATTTTCCAATCTAAAACCCCCAGGGGACCCAATACACCCACCTTTTTCTGGGGGACCTACATGAAGGAAACAATTATTTGATCCCTTTCTGGGTTGCCCCTGAACATCGACATAACAGTTATTATTTTTTGGGGGGAGATTAATTTTTTTTTTTTTAAAAATAGAATTTTATTGAAATGTTTTCCCTAAAGAGTTTAAAATATTAAAAATTGTCGGACAAATACAATTTTAACTAAAAGTCAAACCCTTAACAAGGAAAAAAAGGGTAAAAAAAATGGCCATGTCTTCCAAAAAAAAAGCAGTCAGGTAATACCCACTTTCAAAATTAAAATTGGGAGGAATGAGCAAACAGGAATTTGTTTCAATAAAGGGATTATTAAGTTTAAAAATTGAGAATGGGAAAATTTTTCCCAAAATTTTAAAAACCAGAAAAATCAAATTGTATAAAATGAAATACATTTATTTTTCCTTTTTTGGGGAGAAATAAATTTGATTTCCCCACCCAAACCCTTTTTTTGAGTTCTGGCCCCCCACAGACCATTTGGGTGAAACCCAAACAACCGTTACCTGCATTAAAGACAAACTGGGCTTAAAAAATCCCCCTTTTTTAAAAAAACTTCCCATCCACAGGGTCATTTGGGCCCCCAACCTCTAAACATTTTGGGGGAAGGGCCAAAGAGCTTTCTAAGGAAAGTCCCAAACCAAAATTTAAAGACCTGCCCAATTGGAATGGGCACAAAACCATAAATAAGATCTGGGTGGAAGGATTGTTTGTTGCAATAGTAAGAAAAAGGAAAAAAAATACTAAATGACTTGGGCAACGAAACCCAAAAATTTGGGGACCATGCAAAATCTCTTTTGGGGGTATCCTTGATCAAAAGGGAAGGGGGGAGATCGGGGCCCAAAATTTCAAAGGGAGGGGGCTTTTTAAAGAACTCATTGGGAGCTGGAACCCACAGGTTTACAAGGGGAAAAACCCTTGGGAACACAATTTCACCGTAATGGTTTAAAAAACCCGCAGTGCCCGCAAGGTCCCCTGCTCAAAAAGGGACATGGCAGGCCCCTCTGAAGGGGGCCCCAAAGAACACCTCGGGTGATTCGTGAGTGATTGGGAGAGCAAAAAAATTTTAAATCTTTGGGAAATTTTAAATCAACTCGCCCTGTTTTGAGAAGGAAAAAAAGCTTTTCTAAAGACCCCAAAAAAACACCAAACCCCACTTTTCAAACAAAGGGGGTGGAAAAATATTGCCCTTTGGGGGGGTTTCTGTTTCTAAGGGGAAGGTTACTTCCCCGCCATCAATGGGGGGAAGTATGGAAACCATTTAAACCCTAAAATCCCCTTAGTGACAAACCCCCTTCCCCTGCCCCCAAAATTAAAAATGGGTTTGGGGGCTGGGTCTTTTCCCGCAAGCAATGACCCAAAAAAATATATACAACGGCAACCAAAAAAATGCCCAAAAAAGAAGCACATTTAAAAAGGGATGGAGTGGCCCTAGCCATCTCCAAACCCCTTTAAACCCCCTAGAAAACTTATGGAAGGAGTTTAAACTTGAGGCCCAAACGATAGCAAACCCAAAGTCTTTTTTAAAGAAATTTTGAAAATGATCTCAAAAAGGAGTGGGCTAAAAATTCCCTCCTGACTTTGTGCATCATCAACTACAAAAAAACGTTTTTGACTGCTGTGCCTTGGGCCCAAAAAGGGTTTTTCCACCAAGTATTTTAAACCTTGTTTGCCAAGGGATCAAATACTTATTTGTCCCCACCAGCAAAAATGAAAATAAAATTTTAAAAAAGTTTTAAAAATGTGAATTTTTTTGGAATTTTTTATTGGATATTTCTATTCTCAATGTTTTAAAAAAAGCCTTAACCCCTTTAAAAAAAAGACCCGTTCAAAACTCACACAATCAGCAAGGGGGGTAAATAATTTATTTTTCCTTTTCCCCCCAAAATAATTTTACCTCCCAAAGGGGTTCCCATATTTCCTTTCACATTACCTAGGTGACTCATCTATCATCATCATGGAGTGTCAGCATGCTTTCCGATATAGACCCCCATTAGGAAAGGTAGATTATAAAATCCCCCCCCCCCCCATTTTAAAAGGTTTTTGGGAGGTCAGGGGTTTTAAAGTTTTGTTAAAATTTTGCCAAAACGAGTCATGGCCCCGAGACGGGCATCATGGGGGTTGGGGCCCGAAAGGAAAAAAAAAAAAGAACCAAAATACCCTCCGAGAAAAAGGGCACCTGTATCAATGGCTGTAACTGTTTTTGTTAAATTTTTATGGTCCACAAAAGCCTTCCGAAAAAAAAAGGAAACCACATGGGGTTGTCCATTGGTCCCGGGTCTGGGTATTTTTTTGGTTCTTTTAAAATCCCTTGTTCAAACCCTGCTTAAATTTTTAATCAAAGTCCCCGTTTTTTTCAGTTTTATTTTGAATTTACTGGCTTCTACGGATCTACAGTGACAAGCTGCTGAGGAAGCCAGCACTGGCAGCTATTAGGAGAGATCAAACAGGTCTGTAGCTATAGCAACCTGAAGAGCTGATGCAGCCTATATAAGAGGGGATATCTAGGAATAACTAGCACACTGTTATCGCAAAGTGACTTGTTTTTGCAAGATCTTTAACATAAAAAGCAATCCTTGTAGTGAAACAACCCCTTTAAGTAGTATTATTATTGGGTGTTGGAGGGATTTAACAAACATAAATATGGTATATTTGCTACCTGTATAGGTGTATTATTTGGTAACAGTAGGATGTTATTTATATTAAACTTAGGTGAGGTGATGGACAGTATCAATGTGGAATACGTGTAAAATTAGTAACATGAACATATATTTTTTTTCTCTGTAAAAAGTCGCAGTTCACGATGTGGCATGAAAAATACTGTGTGAACCTAACCCTAATGAGCAAAGCCTAACACAGAGGGCTCCATCCCTGCCAGATGTTTAATGACCCTGGCAACACCCCTGGCAGTGACTACTAGTTACTGAAGCTACGCCGCCACAGCTTTCTGCGACCCTGAGCAGGGAAGTATCGGGAGAGCCAGTGTAATCATTGCCTCTCCATATCCCCAACCAGGACCTCACCTACTTTGATGATGCTTGGGCTTCTTTCTTTAACCACTTAACGACCGTGGACGTATGAGTACGTCCCAGGGCCGCTAAGTGGCTTTGCAGGGGGATAACTCGGCGACCCTCCCCGCACAGCCGGCGGGTGTTAGCGGCTGATCGCCGCTAATACCCGGCAGTAACAGCGTCGGCGGGTGGCGTCGCCCGCTGGCGCTGTTTAACCCGTCAGACTCCGCAGCAAAGATGGCCGCGGTGTCTGAATGAATGACAATCGGTGCGCAGCACCAATCGTCAGGGTAATCGGCATCGTCGCAGCATAGCTGCAGCGATCCGACGACCGGACACGGCAGTGGGGAGCCCTGTGAAGGCTCCCGTCACTGCCACATCCCGGTTTGCCCACTTCCGGCCGTAGACAGGAAGTGGGGAAACCGCCATCTTTGTACACCCTAATGCATTGTCTATGCAATGCATTAGGCTGTATTAACAATTGCACCCCCTAGAGGTCGAGCACCATAGGAGGACTCAATGTTACAGTGAAAAAAAAAAAAGTTTTAAAGTACAAAAAAAGTATTAAAAGTTAAAATCACCCCCCTTTCCCCATTTTACAAATAAAATAATTAAAATAATAAAAAAGCTCCACATATTTGGTATCGCCGCGTCTGAAAAAGTCTGATCTATCAAAATATAACATCATTTATCCCGTATGCTGAACACCATAGGAGAAAAAAAATTCCAAACGTCACTCAAAAAATGGAATAAAAGTGATCAAAAAAGTTGCATACATTCCAAACTGCTAGCGATAATAAGTACATTGCAGCCCGCAACAAATGCACCTTCACTGACATCCGTAGGTGTTAGTACAAAAAAGTTATTGGTTGCACAAAATGGCGCCGCAGAGCAAATTTCAAAAATAGAAAATGTTTGGAATTTTTTTACGGTACCAAAGCATAACGGAAACCCTACATGTTTGGTATTGCCGGGTGCATATCAACCTGTAGAATACAGATAACACATTATATTTACCGAGGATTGAACGCCGTAAAAGCAAAACACCCAGAAACATGGCAAAAATGTTTTTTTTTCACAATTTGTCCCACTTGGAATTTTTTTTCGGTTTCCCAGTATATTCTATAGTGCAGTGAATAACACCATTAGAAAGTACATCTTGTCCCTCAAAATAAAAGCCCTCATATGTCTATGTAGGTGGAAAAATAAAAAAGTTATGGCTCTGGGAAGGTGAGGAGGGAAAAACGAACGTGTCAACAACAAAAAACGCCGGGTCTTTAAGGGGTTAATAGTGGAAGAGGAGCAGGGCTACAGTAAACAGCCCTGAGTGCCATCAACTAAACTGCTTCTACTCTCTCTTCCCACATGTGCGCCGAACCCTGCAGAGCAACTGACAGCCATATTTATAGGTATGTTAGCCAGGCAGGTGTCATACCTTATATCACCATCATATACATATATATAAATGTCTAGGGACAGTATTATATAACTGCAGACTGTCAGCTCTGTGGGTCAGTATTATATATAATGCTAACCCACAGAGCTGACAATCAGACTGCAGTTATATTGATCAGCTCTGTGGGTCAGCATGATCTATATACTATAAATATATAATCAGCTCTGTGGTCCAACCCCTCTAAATCTCACCACCTCCCTTGTTGGGCCGTGGAAAAATTGTCATGCATGAAACTGGTCCTTGGTGGAAAGAATGTTGCAGACCGCTGCTACAGGATGCATAGTAATATAGACTTACATTCTACGGCATATAGTGTTACATCTTCACACACAGGTACATGTCTACTACACTTAGATACAAAAAAAATGTGCTGTGACCAGTGTCGGACTGGGGGGTCTGGGGCCCACAGGGGAAATGATCTCGGGGGCCCACCCTACTGTACATTAAAATATTACCGGCCTCTCAGACATAAATGCGCCCATTTTACCACATAATACAGTGTGCAAAACAGAACTGTATGGTGTAGTACAATGTAGTTACACATTTGTCAGTCTAACATATCATAGACACAGGGCTAAGTAGCTCCATCCATATCCCCCACCACCCACATACAATATCCCCCTCCACCCACATACAATATCCCCGCCATGTTTCCCTTGGTCACGCACCTCACCACCTTATAAAATAAACACCAGCAAGAAAGTAAAAGTGTGACTCCTATCACAGGGTCAGGTTCCCCTCATTTTACGATCGGGGACAAGTGTACGTCCCCTTATACCCCCCCCGCCAATATAACTTACAAACATATGAGACCACTAGCGGTCAGAACCAGTCAGGTATAACCTAAAACACTGCCTATGGAGCCAAGAGGTCAGACACCGCCAGGTAAAACCTACAACCCCGCCATATGGGCCCCCCCCAAGGGTCAGACACCCTCAGGTATAACCTACAACACCACATATAGAACCACATAGGGTCAGACACCAGCTCAGGTATAACCTAAAACACCCCCAATAGGACCACAAGAGGTCAGAACCCCATCAGGAAAACCCCTACAACAGCTATAGAGACCACATAGGGCGACCCCAGCTCGGTAAAATCTACAACACCCCCCATATAGAGACCACAAGGGTCAGACACCGCTCGGGTAAAATCTAAAAACCCCACCATATAGGGGACAATAGAGATCGACCCCAGCTAGGTATAACTACAACACCGCTAAAAGACCACAAAAAGGGTCGCACATGGTAAAACCTACACACTGCCTAAGCCCACGAGGTCGACCCCACTCAGGTAAAACCTACAACACTGCCAATGGAGACCAGAGGTCAGACACCAGCTCGGGTTTAAAAACCCTAAAACCCGCCATATAGGACCAATAGAGGTCAGACCCCAGCTCAGGTATAACCTAAACACCCCCATATGGACCACATGTGGTCAACACCAGTCAGGTTAACCTACAAACCACCATAAGAGACCCATGAGGTCAAAACCCTGCTAAGGCACCATCACTTAAAATAAAAAAAACCCCTTGATCAGGGATCACCAGAAGTCGGGTCGTTTCTTCTCTCTGATCTTTCCGTTTCCCCCTTTTTTTGCATTTTTCCCACACTGCCATGATGACTTGTCCCGGCCAAAACTCACCCCTGCAAAAAATTACACAAAAATATCTTAGAATCCTCAATTTTCCAGCATTTCTTTACCTATCCCACCTCTGTACAAATAACCGGGGTGAGAGAGGGGGTACAAGCCTGATCCAAAGGGTTTTGGAGGGGGGGGGAGAGGCCACGGGTAACTAGATAGGCCTTTTTAAAGTAGGTAGCCCCCGCGGGATAAGTTGTAGGCCACCCCCGGGTAGGTTGGGGTGGGGTACCTACCCACAGGGGGTAGGTAAATAGCCCCCAGGTAGAAAACGGGCCCCAGTTTGCAAGTTGATGCTAAGTTAGGTTGGTGGCCTCAGTTTTTTAGGCTTGGTGGGTTTGGTGTCCCAATTAGTTAGGCGTGGTAGGTGGTTTCCCCCGTAAGGTAAGCTGTAGGTAGTTAGGGTCCCTTTAAATAGGCTGAAGCTTGGGCCCCTTTAGTACATACAGGGAGTTAGGGGGCTCCTTTAGGTATTAAGCAGTTAGGGGTTTTCCTTTAGGTAATACGCAGTTGGGGTTCCCCTTTTGGTGTCTCAGGGGTTAGGGGCCCCTTTAGGTATGGCAGGAAGTCGGGCCCCCCCCTTTAGCTACTGTGTAGGTATCAGGCCCCCTTAGTGTTTAGGTAGCCAGGGCCCCCCTTGTAGTCAGGGGCCCCCCGTGGTACCAGAAACCCCCCTTTTGGGCAGGGCCCCCTGAGGTAGCCAGAACCTCCCTTGTGTCAGGGCCCCCTGTGGTAGCCAGAACCCCCCTTGTAGTCGGGCCCCCCCGTAGGGAGTCAGGACCCCCCCTTTTAGTCAGGGGCCCCCTATAGGTGCTGGGGGCCCCTCATGTAGGTAGTCAGGGCCCCCTGTAGGTATCAGGGCCCCCTTTGATTGCAAACTCCCTTAGGTCCAGGGCCCCCCCTTGTGTCAGGGCCCCCGTAGTGCCGGGCCCCCTGGGTAGCCGGGCTCCCCTGTGGGGCCAGGGCCCCCCATGTAGGGAGCCAGGGCCCCCCCAGTGGTGGCCCGGGCCCCCTGTAGGTGCCAGGCCCCCCCCTAGTACCAGGGCCCCTCTTTTAGCCGGGCACCCCCCGTGCCAGGCCCCCCCTTGTTCAGGGCCCCCCCCTTTGCGGGCCCCCTTGTAAATGCCCCCCCAGTAGCCGAGCCCCCCCTAGGCCAGGCCCCCCTTTGTAGCCATTTTCCCCCCCCCAAAAGCCAGGGCCCCCCTTTGTAGCCGTGTCCCCTAGTAGCCAGGCCCCCTTAGCCAGTGTCCCCCCCAGCCGCGTCCCCCCCCCGTAGCCAGGGCCCCCCCCAGCCCGAGCCCCCTTAGCCGGGGTCCCCCATTTCCAGAGCCGCCCTTCCAGTGTCCCCCCCCTAGGAGCCCGGGCCCCCCTTAGCCAGTGTCCCCCATGCGCCAGGGCCCCCTTCCAGTGTCCCCCCCTAGAGCCCGGCCCCCCCTTGCCAGTGTCCCCCCCTAGTAGCCAGGCCCCCCCCCCTTAGCCAGGTCCCCCCCAAAAAGCCCCGGGCCCCCCTTTTCCAGGGGGCCCCCTTTTCCGCCCCCCCCTAGTACCGAGCCCCCCTTACCAGTGTCCCCCCCCATAGTAGCCGGGCCCCCCCTTCCGTGTCCCCCATAGTGCCCGGGCCCTCCCCTTTGCCCGTGTCCCCCCATAGTGCCGAGCCCCCCCTTTTCCAGTGTCCCATAGTAGCCAGAGCCCCCCTTAGCCATTTTCCCCCCCTATAGCCAGAGCCCCCTTACCGTGTCCCCCCCATAGTTTCCGGGCCCCCTTTGCCGTGTCCCCCCCCTAGTGCCGAGCCCCCCTTTGCCAGTTCCCCCCCATATGCCAGAGCCCCCCTTAGCAGTGTCCCCACCCCCTGTAGCCGGGGGGCCCCCTTTTCGTGTCCCCCCCTTTTGTCAAGAGCCCACCGGCTTGAAACGCGTCAGCCGGGTTGCACCCCGGGTTTTAGCCTTGGTACTGCGTCTATTCCGTTTGAATATTTAAGTTTCTCCCATCAAGCATTTTCGGGGTCCGGATGTGATTTGCCGCCTCAGCCCGGCGCCCCCTCCATCCCTTTGTTTTTGTCCCCCCCTGTAGCCAGGGCCCCCTTAGCCATGTCCCCCCCATAGTAGCCAGGGCCCCCCTTTTCCAGGGTCCCCCACATAGTTGGCAGGGCCCCCCCTTAGCCAGTGTCCCCCCCATAGTAGCCAGGGCCCCCCCCGCCAGTGCCCCCTCAAATAGCCGGGTCCCCCTTAAAAAGTCCCCCTAGTAGCCAGGGCCCCCCCTTTTCCATGTCCCCCCCTAGTAGCCGAGCCCCCCCGTAGGTTTTTAAAAAAAAAAAAAAAAAAAAAAAAAAAAATAACACTTCCTTGCCCCCCCCTCCGGCTCCGGGTCCCGGGCCCCTTTCCGTGCTGCCGCCGGTCCGTCGCGCCCCGCATAGGCGGCGCGGTGAATGACGTCACGGCGCCTACGTCAGCAGAGGGGCCGGCGCCCCCAGGTGAAGGGCCCGCGTTCAGCCTGCCGGGGGATCCGGAGGCAGCGTAGGGCGCTGTCTCCGTGACACCGCGCAGCCCGGGAGCCGGGGGCTTGTTTCCCCCCTAGGGCTCTTAGCGCTCGGGAAAGGGGTCCCCCCGTTTGTGACCGGATCGGCGGGCCACGGGGACGACGGCACTGCCCCCGGGGGCCCCCAGCGGCTCGGGGCCCCCCGGGGGGTTCCCCCCCGGTCCCCGGCGGCCCAGTCGGCCTGGCTGTGATATATTCTGCCCCGGAAGAATTTTGCTAATCAAACTCAGAGACAGCCCACAGGGTTTTATTACCAATTATAACACATAACGGGGAAGATTTATAAATTCGACTTAAATTTAGTAGTATAATGTTGTAACGTGTTAAATTTAGAGAGAATACATCAAGACCAGGCAAAAGATGCGGCAAATGCATCACAGAGGCGCAAAACCTTTGTAACAGATTTGGTGCATCTTACTAAATATGTAATCTGCCACATTCCACACTGTTATATAGCTGCACACCTCTATAACAGATAATATTTACAGTAAAAGTGCATAAACATAATTTTGACAAATGGCATATACGCCATTTTTTTACCAAATTTCGTGCTTGGTAAATCTGCCACAATACTACACAGTGTAATCATTAGAGAGTATAATATTAATGTGGGTCTTTGATGGTCTTTTTCCCCAGGCCCGGGTTTTTTGTTTGAAATTTCTGAAATGAATACAGGAAAGGGTGGTCATTTATTTTGTGCAAAAGCTTTTTTTTGGCAAAAACCCATCCCAGAAAAAAGGGGGACAATTGCAAAAAAATCTTTACAACTGTGTTGCATATTAACATGTTAAACTAAGGTGTGTTCTGTCACTAGCATCTTTAAATAGGAAGCTTAAATAAATTTGGTCCATACAACCCTTGTGGATTTGTAAAAAAAATCCCCAAATATTGTAAAAATTTTCGGGAAAAAATTTCCCATTTTAAAAACTTTTTTCCCAAAAAAATTTTCTGCGTTTTTAAGCAGATGGTTTTCCACTCAAAATGTTCATAACAAAGATCTCCCAATAGGTCTACTGTAGGTTGGTATTTTTTTTTTTTAAATTGCCCTTTAATTTTTATGACATTAGGTGGTTTGAAATCTGGGGTAGAAATTTTTTAAAATTTTTTTGGGGGGAACCAGTCCATTTTTCTGACATGGCTTGTGGGCGCATTTAGTTTTAAAACCCCCCCCCTTTTTTAATTTTGACTCCTTTTAAAGGAAATATATCCCTTTTAAGTTTTTAAAAAACGGGTGTTTATGCAGTTTTTTAAAACCTATTAAAGGTTTTTCACAAAAATTTTTAAAGAATGTGGAGGTGTTTTTCAAAATTTAAATTTTTTTTTAAAGTTTTTAAATTTTTTAAACTTTTTTTTCCGGGAAACGGTAGTTGGGGACAAGGGAAAACGAAAATCAACATTGTTTTCCCCAAAATTTTTTTGCCGTTTTTAAAGCCCCCCCAAGGGGGCCCTATTTTGCTATTTGACTCAACCACAAGCCTCTGGTGGGTGGGCCCCTTCCTGTTTTTGGGGGTTCATTTTCAAAAAGGTTTTTTTTAAGGCGCCTTAACGGGGTTTGCAGGAAATTTTTTAGGTTTTTTAAAACTTTTTAAAACCCCTTTTTAAAAAAGACCCCATACTGGAAAAAAAACCCCCTTTAAAAAAGAAATATATCCAGGGATGTAGTGAGTTATTGCCCAAACGAGGTTTAAAATTTTTTTTGCTTTAGGCTGTGAAATTTTTTTTCCCCAACAATCTCCCAATTTTAGCAAAGCTTTAATTTTTTACAAGGAATCCGGGGAAAAAAAAAGCAACTAAAATTTTGTTACGAAATTTTTTTCCCAAAAGTTTTGCAAAACCCCTATTTGTGGATTGTAAATTGCTGTTTGGGCGCTTGGCGGGGTTTTAAAAGGGGGTTGGGGGGGGGCACTTTTTGGGCTTTTGGGAAAATGCAGTTTTTATGGGGGGGCCATGTCGCATTTAATGCCCCCAAGCACCGAAAAGGGGAAACCTTCCAAAAAAAGGGTTGCCCCATTTTGGATTAAAAAACCTCATGGATCTCATCTTTTGGTGTATTGTGTTTTTTTGGGCGCACGGGTGTTCATATTTTTTTTTTTAAAGCATTGACCCATAAAAAATGGGGGGGGGACGCATTTCCCTCCATTGTTTTTTGGGTTTCAATTTTAAAGCGTTCATTTTGCGGGTTGAAATTTGACGGATAAATTTTTACTATGTGGGCGGAAATAATTTAAATGTTTATAAATTTTATTAGTTTTTTTATGTTCTTATCCCACTATTTCGGGCATCCCTATTTTTTGTTTGCCATAACGTTCTTATTTTTCCCGTTTTCGGTGGGGGAAGGGCGAGATGTACTGGGGTTTTAATTGTTTTGAACAAGTTAAAATTTAAAGGTGACGATTTATTTTTGGGAGGTCGTTACGCATGCAGCCTACCAAATTTTGTTTTTCTTTATTTATTTTCGGGGGTCCCCCGGTTTTGTAAAGGGGAAAAAGTCGGGGTGTACGTGTTTTTATTTTTCCTGGGTTTTTTTTTTACTTTTTTTTTTTTTTTTTTCCCCCTAAAGGGGGCTTGTATCGTGTTTTTCAAATCATGTTTCAAAAAAGGCAGTTCATTCAGATTGGGGTATTTAATTTGGGTTTTGGCAACTGTCACTCACACTTTTGTAAAGCTTCCGGGATGTCAGGTAAGCGATCGTGCCGCGGCTGCTGTAGGGGAGACAGAAGGAGCTCCCTCCTTCTGTTTTTTCTTTAGGCAACAATCCTATGATCAAAGGCAGCTAGGGGGTTTTTCAAAACCCCCTGAGTTTTCCCGCGGCGTGGGGTGAGCAGCATGAGGCCCCGCGTAATTTTTCAGCTGATCCCCTGTCCCAATGTTTTCAGGGCCCGCTTGAGAGCCTGCATAACGTTCGGAAAATTTTCCCGGGAGTCCAGTTTGGGAAATTTCCCCTTTCCCCCTAGGAAATAACCGGGGATGTTCAATGGGTTTGGGAAAAGGGTTTAAAAGGGGAAAAAATTGTCCTGTGTGTTTGGTATTATGGGGAAGTACTACATTAACAAAAGGGGCTGAGGGGCGTTGGGCTCAAAACATTTGGGGCAGGAAAAATTTTAGTTTAAAATTTTTAAGGGTAAAGGCTATAAGACCTCTCCCAAAAAGCTTTTTTTCTGGTTTTATAGTTAACCCATATTATTTAGAAGGTTATTGAAAAATGTATTTCATATCTAATTTTTTACAAAAACCCCCAACCCCTTTCCCTCTTATATAGATTTAAAATATAAATATACACTACTCACAAAAAAATTTATTTAACAATACTTCGGCCCTTGTGAGGCTTCAAACAGGATGCTCTCAGGGCGGGGGAAATGGCCTCTGAGCTTTGAGTGTCTTTATAAAGGGTTTTTCAGAGATACAGAGAGGGCTAGAAGAGTCACGAAAGAAGTGGAAAACCCCTTTGTCTACATCCACATTTTATGACCGCTTTCACTGTTTTAAAAATGTCCCGGGGAAAGGATGATGAATGCCCTGCAAAAAAAAAGGCATGTTTGGGGGGGGTGGTTTAAGGGAACCCAAATGTCACGTCAGAAAATTCATGGAACCCTTAAGTCAGCGTTGGTTCCCCATATTGGACGCCGGGGGAAGGAAAACCTGCGGTACATGGGGCCAGCCCTTGCTTTGGGGCTTCTTTTTGACGTCTTAGCATGTTTTTTGCGGCCATCATTTTCCCGTTAGAGGAACGATTTCTTCATTGAACAGCCGGAGACCCCTTTGGCCCTTTTCCAGCCCTAGATTTTTTTCCTGTTCCCCTGCAATGATGATTGCATGTCCCCGGTGGGGGGGGTGGTCATCTTGTACGGGGACCCCCGTGATGTAAAAAGGTTTTTTGAATGGTTGACATGACACTTGGTTTTCCTCTCCCCTTCCTTTTTAAAAATGCCCGGGTTGTGTTTGGATTTAACTTTGGTTTTTGCTGGGCAGGTTTTTCAATGAAAAACGGTTTATCGTTGTTTTGGGGGCCCCCAAGGGAGTCCCCCTTTTTGCCTTTCTGTGGGTTTTCAGTCTTTTTATCCCCTGTTGGGAAAACCCGCTGATGACACTTTTTTGACACTCTTAAGTTTAGTGGTCAAATTCCGTCTGAGAGCATCCTGCTTGATTTCCCCGCAATTTGGGGAAGGAGTATTTAGTAATTTTAAGCTGTTGTCTTTGGGCTCATGATGTTAAAAAAAGTTTTAACAAACATGAGGAGGAGGGCTGTTTTTAAAACCCCAATTTCACTTTGATCCCCTAAATTTTTAAAGGGGATTCGGGATTTTAAAAAACCTGTTTTGGGAAATTTCCATTAAGCCCTTGGGGATTCAGCCCAAGTTGTAAAAAAAAATATGAAACACTGAACAGTTGTACATGTGCATTCTAAGAGATTCTCTCATTTAAAAAAATGTTCAAGACATTTTATGTTCATCATGAAATTCAACCAAAAGCCAAATAGCCCTAATTTTTTTGTGAGTAGTGTATAGTATGGTTGTGTATACACCTATATACAACTACACATATACCCCTACATAGCATACAGTAAACACATATAGTAGGTTGTGTATACAGTATATCTTTCTATATACACTCATCCCTCCTATATAACATACACTAAACATATATAGTATAGCTGTATATACAGTACAGACCAAAAATTTGGAAACACCTTATCATTCCGGGAGTTTGCTGTATTTTCATGACTCTAAAAATTGTAAATTCACACTGAAGGCATCAAAACTATGAATTAACACATTTGGAATTATATACTTAACAAAAAAGTGTGAAAGAACTGAAAATATGTCTTATATTCTAGGTTCTTCAAAGTAGCCACGTTTTGCTTTAATTACTGTTTTGCACACACTTGGCATTCTCTTGATGAGCAGGTAGTCACCTGAAATGGTCTTCCAACAGTCTTGAAGGAGTTCCCAGAGATGCTTAGCACTTTTTGGCCCTTTTGCCTTCACTCTGCGGTCCAGCTCACCCAAACATCTCAATTGGGTTCAGGTCTGGTGACTGTGGAGGCCCTAGGTCATCTGGCGTAGCACCCCATCACTCTACTCTTGGTCAAAATAGCCCTTACACAGTCTGGAGGTGTGCTTGGGGTCATTGTCCTGTTGAAAAATAAATGATGGTCCAACTAAACGCAAACCAGATGGAATAGCATACCGCTGCAAGATGCTGTGGTAACCATGCTGGTTCAGTATTCCTTCAATTTTGAATAAATCCCCAACAGTGTCACCAGCAAAGCACCCTCACACCATCACTCCTCCTCCATGCCTCACGGTGGGAACCAGGCATGTAGAGTCCATTCGTTCACCTTTTCTGCGTCGCACAAAGACACGGTGGTTGGACCCACAGATCTCAAATTTGGACTCCTCAGACCAAAGCACTGATTGCCACTGGTCTAATGTCCATTCTTGTGTGTCTTTAGCCCAAAAACAAGTCTCTTCTGCTTGTTGCCTGTCCTTAGCAGTGGTTTCCTAGCAGCTATTTTACCATGAAGGCCTGCTGCACCAAGTCTCCTCTTAACAGTTGTTGTAGAGATGTGTCTGCTGCTAGAACTCTGTGTGGCATTAACCTGGTCTCTAATCTGAGCTGCTGTTAACCTGCGATTTCTGAGGCTGGTGAATCGGATGAACTTATCCTCCGCAGCAGAGGTGACTCTCGGTCTTCCTTTCCTGGGGCGGTCCTCATGTGAGCCAGTTTCTTTGTAGCGCTTGATGGTTTTTATCACTGCAATTGGGGAAACTTTGAAAGTGTCCCCAATTTTTCGGACTGACTGACCTTCCTTTCTTAAAGTAATGATGGCCACTCGTTTGTCTTTACTTAGCTTTTTTCTTGCCATAATACAAATTCTAACAGTCCATTCAGTAGGACTATCAGTTGTGTATCCACCTGACTTCTGAACAACACAACTGATGGTCCCAACCCCATTTATAAGGCAAGAAATCCCACTTATTAAACCTGACATGGCACACCTGTGAAGTGAAAACCATTTCAGGTGACTACCCATTGAAGCTCATCAAGAGAATGGCAAGAGTGTGCAAAGCAGTGATCAAAGTAAAAGGTGGCTACTTTGAAGAACCTAGAATATAAGACATACTTTCAGTTCTTTCACACTTTTTTGTTAAGTATATAATTCCACATGTGTTAATTCATAGTTTTGATGCCTTCAGTGTGAATCTACAATTGTTATACTCATGAAAATAAAGAAAACTGTTGGAATGAGGTGTGTCCAAACTTTTGGTCTGTACTGTATATATACTGTGTATATATATATATATATATATATATATATATATATATATATACACACACACATATTCTTCCTATATAACATACACTAAATATATAGTATAATAGTAAATATATATCTCCTACATAACATATGAGAGAGAGAGAGAGACAGAATGGTTGTTTATCTATCTATATGCACATATCTCTCCTATATAACATGCACTATACATATGTAGTATGGCTGTGTATCTATCTATAAACACATATTCCTCCTATATAACATACACTGTATCTATAGTATGGCTGTGTATAAATATCTACATACAAATCATCGATCTGCATCCAGTGGAAACCATTTAATTCCAAACTACTGTAGACTACTACATCAGAATACTTAATTATTTTCATGGTCTGTTCTAGGCTTCTAAATTGATTAAATCGATCACTGAACTGGTCAAGTAACGAGTCTAAAACATGCTGGTACTTTATATGCAAGGACTCCATTTCATTTTGTACAACTGAACTGGCCCTCTCAAAATACTTTGTTACTCGAGGAAAATACTTATAAGTTTACGGCCATGTTCACACGGCTTAAAATGGGCCGTATTTCGGTCCGTAATTACGCGCCGAAGTGCGCCAATTACGGGCCGAAAACGGGCCATTCATTACGGTAATTCACAGTTCTCATAGAGAACTATGGATTACGTCTCCTCTCCCCGCCGGCGAAGCGCCGGGCGGGGAGATAATTGACATGCCACTTTCCACCGGCGTATCCGCGCCGCTTGCTGTGTTTGTTTTTGGGCGGCAGTATAGATGCCGGCCCCCCGCTCACTCCCCGCTCCCGCCCGCACACGGTCCACACGGCGTAATTGCAGGGCGTTCATTACGTCCCGCAATTTAAAGCGTGTGAAAAACATAGCCTAAGTTTCTATATCTTGCTTGAAAATTTTAAGTTTACTGTCAAAAGCTCTTATGTATCCAAACATAACATCAATACTTTGGCCAAAACCTTGTAACTTTAAGTTCAATTCATTAATATGAACAAAGAGATCTGTAAAAAACATCAGGGTGTTGACCCACTTATCATCATTGAGCTGAGGAAAGTTTCCTAGATACTTATCCTCAAGAAATACCTTCATTTCTTCAAAGCACTCCACAAAGCGCTCAAGAACTTTGCCTCGGCTCAGTCATCTTACATTATTGTATATCAGCAGTCCACTGTAGGTGGAATCAACCTCCAGTAATAGTGCAAAAAATTCTCGTTGTGAAGGGGGTGAGCAGCTATTAAATTAACTATTTTTGTAACAACTGACATTAAGACATTTAAGTCGGTGAAACCTACCTTGGCACATAGCACCTCCTGATGGATAATACAATGAAAAGGCACAATCAGATGTCCCATAGCTTCCGTAAACAATTTAACAAATCCGACTTTTTTCCCCACCATGTTTGGTGCCCCATCTGTCGTCACTGACACAACTTTACAGATATCAATGCTTAGGTCATGGAATGTTTGTATAAAGCTTTACATATTTTGCTTCCTGATGTACTTGTTGGCACTTATACTAACTTTACCAACTCTTCTCTCATTGTGAGACCATCAGAATATCGCCCAATAATGGCTAACTGAGCATATGATGTGACATCAGTGTGACGGTACGGTGGATCCGCTGGACCACCGCAAGCGGTGGTAGTTAAGCCACGCCAGGGAACGGAATCTAAGTAGCCCCCGGTTTTCACCAGAGCCCGCCGCAAAGTGGGATGGACTTGCTGCGGCGTGAGGCTACCAGGTCGTTACCCCTGACGTGACTTGCTTGCGGTGGCGGCCGGGGTACAGCGTGGTACAAAATCGTAATCCAAAGGCGTAGTCGGGGACAGGCAGAAGGTCAGGGCAGGCGGCAGAGGTTCATGGTCAGAGACGGACAGACGGTCAGGGCAGGCGGCAAACAGGCAAGGTCAGGAAACGTAGCGGAACGGACTGGTACACGGATAAGCAATACGGACTCAAGGACACTCCAAACTCACTCTAAGCACAACAACAATCTGGCAACAGGTGCCGGGGGCGGATACATTATATAGGACCAGCGCCCAGCAATAAGCCAATTACCGGGACACTGGCCCTTTAAATCTAAACCAGCAGTCGCGCGCGCTAGGGGGGCGCGCATGCGCACGACGGCCGGGACGGACAGGAGCGCCGTTCACCGGAGCGGGGCCAGGTAAGCGAGCCGGCGAGGGGACAAGGGTGGCCCGCCGCCGCCATGACAATCAGTAGTTTGGCGCACATCTTAGGAGAGTTTCTTAATAAATTCTCCCTCACTGAGTGCTTTTCCATGCTGAGCTATGGAGTGAGCAATGCTCAAACTTGCAGATGTTAAATTTGTAGAGCCTTTTACAAATTTAAAGGGGTTGTCTCACTACATTGATTCATCTTACCTTAGTCCTGTTTTCTTGGTTTCACTTTGAATTCAGGGGCGTGTTTACTGGCTTCCACTAGGCTGCAATAGAAGCCAGGTCTGTAGCTATAGCAACCAGTGCTGGCAGATTATCAGGATAGATCAAACAGGTCTGTAGCTATAGCGACCTGAGGATCTGATGCAGCCCATACAAGAGGGGATATCTAGGAATAGGTAGGACACTGTTAATGGACACATATTGCAAAGTGACTTGTTTTTGCAAGATCTTTAACATAAAAAGCAATTGTTGTAGTAAGACAACCCCTTTAAGACTGGAATTAGATTGGCTCTTATAAAGGTGTAGCTGCCTGGAAATGTATTCCTTCCTTTCATCCTCACTTTTTTTCAAGAGCTGGGAATGATTAGTTTCAAAATGTCTATTTATGGTCCAAATTCAGCATACTACCGTTTCAGTATATAGAACTCAAAATGATCATCCATTTCTTTTTCTATAATGCCATACATCTCAGTCCACGTCTCTTGAAAGGGTCGGCTACTGCTACTACCACTTCCTTTACTTAACCTGTTTTTTTATTTTTTGGGGTTCTCCATCAGGGGGGCAGTGACAGAAGATAGAATTATAGATAGCCTGTTAGCCCTGCAGACAATTAGGGGTTAATTAGCCTAACTGACCATAAGATGGCCCATGTAACTGCCTTTTAGGAAAGGGCAGGGTTAATAAGTAGAAATATGGGTTAATAAGGATGCACAACTGTAATAGTGGTGAAATGGAGTCTGCACTATGCTGCAAGATGGCGTTCCTTGTGTAAATAAAGATGGCGGAAAATGGCACCCATAGCACAGGCTCTCGCCTCTCCCAGCCTCCCCCTCACTTATCTTAGTAATGATGGTCAATTAGAAATCCACGACACCCCAGAACAGTAGATTGGATGATGGTTGCTGTGGTTATGTGACTACTAGTAATGGCGATCACAGGGCCCCCAGAGATACGTCCCGCTGCACCCTGCTCCGCCGGCCGGAAGTTAGGTCAAAGATCCCCTAATGGCCTATCTGGAAGTCCCAGAACTAGACGCTCTGTGCCGGAGTTCTGTTGTTTTGGCCTGCAGACCTCCGGCACAGAGCGTCTACACTATATTACAGCAAGGACGGCATGTATGAAATTTGGCTACAGCGGGTCATAAATCAGGCGCATTCCACCGCTTGTACGACATTTCTGGCTCAGGTACACCACTTTGAAAGTGGTCTACCTGTCCCAGCAGTAATGCACCTAGAAATGCCGTACTGAAGCTATAAATTTATAGCTTCGTACGCCCCAACTCCCACCCCCGAAATCAGACGAATTACAAAGTGCCGCTTGCGCTCTGTAATGCGCCTGATATTGGCGTACGGGCCATTTAAAACTATCACGAACAGGGCTGCGCCTGATGTCAGGCTGAAAATAAGCCAGACTGTTCATACATGTCCCCCCAAATGTTTTATCCTCGGCTATTGCACCTGACCGTGCAGGAGCCGAGAATGAAACGTCCTTCTCGGCATGCGGCCGCGTGTCAGCGTTATAGGTTTGCCATCACGGACATACACTATACATATATGGTATGGCTGTGTATAAATATCTATATACACTCTCTCCCTATATAGTATACACTACACATATATAATGTGGCTGTGTATCTATATGCACATATCTCTACTATATAGAATACACTATGAATATTTAGTATGGCTGTGTATAAAAATCTATATACACATATCCATCCTACCGTATATAACGTGCACTATACATATATAGTATAGCTGTGTATATGCACATATCGCTTCTATATAGTATACACTACACATATGTAGTATGGCTGTGTATCTATCTATATACACATATCCATCCTATATAACATACACTATACATATATAGTATAGCTGTGTATATGCACATATCTCTTCTATATAGTATACACTATACATATATAGTATGGCTGTGCATATGCACATATCCCTCCCATATAACATAATATATATATAGTATGGCTGTGTATATGTACATATCTCTCCTATATAACATACACTGTATACATAGTATGCCTGTGTATATGCACATATCTCTTCTATATAACATACACTACACATATATAGTATAGCTGTGTATATGCACATCTCTTCTATATAACATACACTACACATATATAGTATAGCTGTGTATATGCACATATCTCTTCTATATAACATACACTACACATATAGAGTATAGTTGTGTATATGCACATATCTCTTCTATATAGTATACACTACACATATTTAGTATGGCTGTGTATATGCACATATCTTTCCTATATAACATACACTGTATACGCACATATCTCTTCTATATAACATACACTACACATACATAGTATGGCTGTGTATATGCACATATCCCTCCTATATAGCATACACTGTATACATAGTATGGCTGTGTATATGCACATATCTTTCCTATATAACATACACTGTATATATTGGATGTGTATATGCACATATCTCTTCTATATAGTATACACTATACATATATAGTATAGCTGTGTATATGCACATATCCCTCCTATATAGCATACACTGTATACATAGTATGGCTGTTTTATATGCACATACCTCTTCTATATAACATACACTGTATATATTGGATGTGTATATGCACATATCTCTTCTATATAGTATACACTATACATATATAGTATAGCTGTGTATATGCACATATCCCTCCTATATAGCATACACTGTATACATAGTATGGCTGTGTATATGCACATACCTCTTCTATATAACATACACTGTATATATTGGATGTGTATATGCACATATCTCTTCTATATAGTATACACTATACATATATAGTATAGCTGTGTATATGCACATTTCTCTCCTATATAACATATACTACACTTATTTAGTATGGCTGTGTATCTATCTATATACACATATCCCTTCTCCTATATCTCCCGCACATTCTAACATAAGCTGACAGGACCGGCTGGGGCAGGAGAATCCTTTCCTCCGGGCTGTGAGGAAGTCTCCTATTATTATGACAGGCTCCCGTGTACACGGTAGACAAAGGCGGGGACGTGTCCTGAGTGTCAGGCCGCCGTGTGTAACCTCTGCACCGAGAGCCAAGTCCGCGGGAAGTGAGCGCCATGTATGGGCTGCGGAAGTTCCGTCCATGGCGGCTCAGGAAGCGCCGTACATGGAGCGGGGCCGGCGGTTCCTGTGTGGAATGAGGGAGTGACATTTCCGCCGGCTCTTGGCTCTGGGTGCGGAGGATCAGATGACAGTAATTATTTTTACACTGGCAGGCTGCAGCATATCTGACACTTCCCGGGAGGCCAGCATATCGTGTAGGAGTACTTATATGTGCTATGCACTAGCCCCGTAGTGGTGGTGTCAGGAAGTGTATGCGTTTCACAAATAGGCGCCAGTGCTGTTACCAATGGCAACCAAGAAGGGATCTGATTGGCTGATGCAGATAGGGTGTCCAATCAGCTGTCCTCTTGTATAAGAATTAGTCCCTGTGTGATTCCAGCCATACATGGCTGCTTATAGCAAACATTTTGGTCTCACGCTGAGTACATGAGAGCTGTGACTAGTTGCCATGTATTCCTTTACAGGCGGGGGGGATGCCATATACTTTTTATTATTAGGTATTTATAATGAGGAAAAGAGGGTTTTGGCTTTTATATTTTATTTTTCTTCCATATTCTCATTTTTTCTTCACTTTTTTTCACATTTTCTATTTGTTCCACTATTGAATTAGATTCTGCCATCACTCATTGCTATAATAATACATTCTAGTAAATCACTGTACTGCAATCTATAAGTAACTTCTCTTCAGAAAGAGCCTATAGGCTTCTATGAAAGACAAACTGAAAGCCCTCCAGTTGTCATGGCAACCATTGGTACCCTAAAACTGCATCTCTGCTGTGCCCATGATTGACAGGGGGAGCCTCCTCCCTCTGTCAGCCATTAGATGCTGTGGATGTGGGTAAATAGCATCTAGGGCAGTTGGGAGCATGACTGTATGTAAATGCCGACGCAGATGTTATGGGCTCAGCTCCTGAGCCTTCACCATGCCAGTGGTATTATGTGTATGACTAATAGCAATATATACCTTCCCACGGTGCCGTAAATGTACACTGCAAATCAGGAAGAGGTTATTAGCACCTATGTCCTTTTCCTCCATCTGGTCAGTATATGTTAGAAGTCAACAAAATAAAGTAGATGCAATAGAATATTAGATTATTCTTCATCCAGCCCGATCCTGTAAAAGAAAACTACAAAAACTTATCCATTAAACAGATAACATAAAAACCTTTGGGTTTGGTAGAGTATGGCATCCATCATGGTTATTTGCTTAAAGGGACACTACCATTGAAATTGTTTTGCTACACAGTAAGCAATGGCTTATGGGAAAAGAGCTGAGGAGCTCCACAGCGCACTCTATTGGATGTAGTTATCCTCAGTTCACATGTAGCTCGCAGGAGCCTAGCAATGTGAAAGGGATTTGAGCCAAACCAGTTAAGTTCAACTACAGACAGCTGTTTCTTTTTTTTTTTTTTTTTGTAGGATATTTGCCCCTCATCAGTGCAGTGTAGAACCTACTGGTTGGCTGGGTGAGAGGCAAGAGTGGCTTCGGAAGGGGAAAAGTCTCTCCTTAAGGAGAGGAACCAATAAATTGGTCGGTGTGAGGGTTTACTTGCCATTAGCCCTCAGGACTGTTTTGCACAAAGCAAGTTTAAAAGGTCGTGGGGACTCCTAGCTTTTTCCCCATAAGCCATTGCTTTATGAAAATCAGTGAGGTCTGAATGGAAAGAAAACCCTCACATGCCAATTTTTTTGGGTTTCCCTTTCCCCTTAAGGGAGGATTTTCCCCTTTTTGCTACACAGACGGCATTTTCCCACTGTTTGTGTTAAATTATATATATATTATATATTATATATTTATTATATATATTTTCAATATATATAACATATTTACATACAGGTAGACCCCGGTTACGACGCTTCCAATTACAAAGATCTCTTATGCTTTTATCCCCTAAAAGGCATTTTTCCCAATGGGGGACCATTGGAACTTTAAAATAGGGGGGGCCCATCTTTCCCTCCAGGGATGTGTCCCCCGGTAGCAGAAGGGACACTGGGCGCTTGTTGTTGCTTGGCCCCTTTTTTTTTAACACTCACATCTTCACACACTTTTCCTCCATCCTTTTTCGCTTCCCTGGCCACAGTCGCCGTCGATCCAGTGGGGGTCAGGGCTAGGACGGGTGCGGGGGGATCCCCCTGGGCCCCTCTCGCACCCACAACCTACACTTATTCCATTTAGGGGGAGGGGAGCAACCGGTTGCCCAACCAAATCGGATTCATCCAGCCGGGCTTTTGGGGGAGCACCACATCTATCAGAAACCCAGTAGAGGAAATGCACTGCTATCTATATAAAAAAAAACTGTATTTAACGCAAAAAAAAATAAAGGAACATTAAAAACACCACAATGTATCAAAGCAATCAATTTTTTGTAAAAATCACCTGCCCGTTTAAAACAAACGATTGTGAATCTTTTTCCCTCGCGTTTGAATAAACAAAAAACAAGTAGAAAGAAGACAATTACAAGACAACCCTAAAAAACAGGGGTTTTGCGGGGGGTGACCACAGACCTTTTTGTTACACCCTTTTTTGCTGTATTTGGGGTTATTTTGCATTTTGTCATTGCTTCACCCCAGAGGTTGAGAAGCGGTATCTAAAACCACAGAGTTGTCGGTTGTGGCTCTCAGGTTACACATAAGCAGTGCGGCAAGTTGCTGTGTCTGTCAGCAAGGTCCAATATGGAGCGTACCAAAGAAGGGTCAGTATAAAAGGGGGCAAAAAAGCACAGGACATCCCTGTTTCTTTGTAAATGGGAACAGGAGGAGCAGTGCCAGAACCCTGTAAAAATTACATCCAGCAGGCCACTAATATCCATGTGTCTGCTCAAACTGTCAGAAACAGACTCCATGAGGGTGGTATGAGGGCCCGACGTCCACAAGTCAATGTTGTGCTTACAGCCCAACAATGTGCAGACGATTGGCATTTGCCAGAGAACACCAAGATTGGCAGATTCAACATTGGCGCAATGTGCTCTTCACGGACGAGAGCAGGTTCACACGAAGCACATGTGAGACGCCGTGGAGAACATTCTGCAGTCTGCAACATTCTCCAGCATGACCGGTTTGGCAGTGCGTCAGTAATGGGTAGGGAGGCATTTCTTTGGAAGGCCACACCGTCCTCCGTGTGCTAGCCAGAGGTACCCTGACTACCATTAGGTACTGGCATGAGATGCTCAGACTGATTGTGAGACCATATGCAGGTGCAGTGGGCCCTGGGTTCCTTCTGATGCATGACAATGCTAGGCCTCATGTGGCTGAAGTGTGTCAGCAGTTCCTGCATGATGAGGGTATTAATGCTATGGACTGGTTTGCACATTCCCCAGACCTGAATCCAATCGAGCACATCAAGGACATCATGTCTCGTTTCATCCACCAACACCATGTTACACTGCAGACTGTCCAGGAGTTGACTGATGCTTCAATCCAGGTCTGGGAGGAGATCCCTCAGGAGAACATCTGCCACCTCATCAGGAGCATACCCATGCGTTGTAGGGAGATCATAGAGACACGGGGAGGCCACACACACTACTGAGCCTCATTTCCTTGTCTTGAGGCGTTTCCACTGAAGTTGGATCAGCCTGATTTTCCACTTTGATTTTGAGTATCATTCCAAGTCAGAACCTCCTTGAGATATTAATTTTATTTTTTATGTTTTATGGTTCTCAACACATTCCACTATGTAATGAATAAATAATTGCAACTGGAATATTTTATTAATTGATGGGATGTGGTTTTTTAGTGTTCCCTTTGTTTTTTTTTGAGCAGTGTATATTTACCATATATAAACATATAAATACACATACATGTGACCCACAGTGCTAATCATAATTATATAATTGCAGACTGATTGTCAGCTCTGTGTATCAGTACTACATAGATAATATATATATACAAAACTGATCCACATAGTGGACAATCAGTCTGCAGTTATGTAGTGCCGTATGTCACACCACACTTGTTAAACTCATGTACTAACAGGAACAACCAGCAACACTGACATGGAACAACAGCCAGCAACACAGACATGGAAGGAGTGTTTAAATCACTATCCAAAACTTAAAAAAAAGTTGGGGAGATATATAAAAAAAATGCGCCGGCATACAAATTCACCTTAAGAACAAACCTACAGTCCCTATCCCGTCACGTAACCCGGGGACTGCCTGTATATCATTTTTTTAAAGTTTTCCTAAGTACATGACTTCCTGGTTTGTCTCTGTGACTTCCCTCTGTGAGCTCATCAGTGCAACTATGGTCTGAAAGGTGTAATTCTTATCAGCAGGACCTGATAAGTGTAAAGAAAACTGTGAACCCTCCCACCTTCCCCTGTGCAGAAAAAGATTACCCCATTACCCTTTCATGTACCGATCTTATCATTGCCCTTTCAGTCTAGTCTAATCATCTAGTCTTTTCCGATAGAAGTGTTGTTTTTTTTTTTTCCAATACAAACAAGTTTTATTGAGAAGTACAGAAATTTGTAGACAATCACAAATATAACGGTCAAATGAAAAGTCAGCATTCAAAAAAAACCAAATCATGAGTGTAGCTTGACATGGCATACATACATACAAACGTCCTGATTCTGAAGTTTAAGGCCAAATGTGGATAACTCCCTTGGCTTCAGGGGGGCCCCCCACCCCCCCAGGTCGTACAGCACCTCCCAAGGTTGGGTAGGTACTCATTCAACTGAGCAAATTAAAGGAGTCAGGGAAACCAAAAGGGAAGCCAAGGGGGAGAAACCCAACATTTTAGGACCATATAAAAGCACACAGAACAAAAAAGAACAAGAAAAAGGAAAATTGGAACAGACCCCAAAAAGGACCAACAATAAGAAAAAAGAAAAGAAGATCAGCAACTAGATCGGCGGCTCCTCGGTGGTACCTCCCCTCCTGCAGACAGACCAATGGCCTGGCAATCGCTTCTACTTCCCATCTCCATTCCAGTCCTAGCGAGTCTCCCTCACAGTAAGGGAGTCTCAGCCAGGGGCAGGCGAGTATCGGTGGGACCCAAACAAAAGGAGATCCAATCCTCCCAAATGTGTAAAAAATTATCATGGACATAGCGGTGAGTCTGTTCTGAATTCCTCTAATCGCTGCAGTACGTGCACCTCCCGAAACCAATCCGTCAGCAATGGGCGTGCTGTGGACCGCCAAAGTCTGGGGATGACCAATTTGGCCGCTAGGAGCATGAACGAGATCAGATGTGATTTAAGGAGGGTCGTAGGCAGCGGAATATCAAAGAGGAGGACCGAAGCCGGGGAGTTCTGGACCCGGATACCTGTCACTTCACAAATTATATCAAGAACCTCCTCCCAAAAAAGGCTTCAGAACAGAACAGCCCCACCAGATATGAGACATGGTTCCTCTCCCATTCCCACAGCGCCAGAAAAAACACTCGGCACAGAGGGAAATATAGTGTTCAACAACGCAGGAACCCGATACCACCTTGTAACAATTTTATAAATCAATTCATGGGCCCTGGTAGAAACTGAGGATTTATGGACTAATTGAAATGTTTTGGACCATTCTTCGTCAGAGAAGGCTATCTGAAGATCCCTTTCCCAGCTATTCTGAAAAGGGAGCCTATCATTATTTTGGGAGCTGATTAGCAGCCTGTAGATGCCTGAAAGAGCCCCCTTCTCCGAATATCTACCAAGGCACCATAACTCGAAGGGAACAGGGGCCTATGGACCTGCGTGCCTGTTTCCCCTAGCATAAAGTTTGTAAGTTGATAGGATGAGAATCTGGGAAACGGTTGTAACCACGTTATCTGCCAGTTCCTCAAAGTTTTCAAGAACTGGGGCTAAAACCTTATCCATGACTGATGAAATGGCCGATCCCCAATAAGTGGGTCAGAGGCCTAAAGAGTGATTCTGGGACCGCTGGGTTCCCGATACGGGTGCAGGCCTCCGGGGTGAGATTGTCATTTGAGGCGTATGATCTGCAAACCAAAGTGTAGTTGCACTATTAGGCCTGTCACAAACCCGGCTATTTCGCCGCGGATTTGCCGAGAATTACACGTCAATCCTCGAAATCAAATCGAAAAAGTTTAACAGCCATATTTTCAATGATTTCAAAAAAAATACGGCTCGTCGTTCATCGACGGATTTCCCTGCCGGATTGCCGCCGCGGATGACGACGGCAATTGGGACGGAAAAACAATGTTTCATTTTCAATTATTTCGGTACGGATTACACCACCTTATATGATTGGAGGGTGGTGAATCCGTAGGGAAAACAGTTAAAAATACGTGCCCACACTTAGTGGCACTTATTTGCAAACTGATTTTCAACTGATTTCAGAATGTTTTCCCTCGGCAATCGATGTAAAAACGTTCTGAAATAAGCCAGTGAACATAGCTTAGGCGGATTGTAGAGCAAAGGGTTCTGGTAGTATAGAGCGTGGCAACCAAGGTAGGCTGCTATAGGCCTTTATAAAGGCTTTTTCAAGTTGAACCCAAAACTTAGGGGATTTCCCATTTAAAATACCAGGGAAAGCGAGTCGACTCATGACCCAAATAATAGGTCCGAAGCCGGGAAGGACAACCACCCTCAACCTTCGGGCTGGAAGCGTCCTCTTGATACCGGGGGCGTCCCGCGTCAAACAAACGAGACACAAGTTTACTAAGCAGGACAAAGAAGGCTTGGGAAGTCTGACAGATATCGCCCGGAAGAGGTATAATAGTTCGGGAAAGGGCATTCATTTTAATATATTTTTGCGTCCAACAGGAGAAATACTTCTTGTCCCACCGTAAGGTCCTGCTGGAATCTAGCAAGAAACGGGGCAAAGTTTAGTCCCTATATGACGTCTAAGGAAAAAGAGATCTGAACCCCTAAATACTTAAAGGAAAAAAACCCCCAGACAGGGGGAAGGAGTTTGGGGGTATTGGTAAGGGCGGAGCTGTTTGACATTTGATCCTATGATTACTATGGAGCTATACTCTTCCAACACCCTAATTAACGCTGGTAAAGAGAAAGCCGGGGTTTTAATATACAAAAGTAAGTCTTCATCCGCGAAAGCAGAAACACTTAAAATGGATCCTTCCCTTGGTGCCTCAACTTAGGGGAGCTCGCAGAGCCTGCAGGGAGATTTCCATGGCCAAGATGTAAAGAATAGGGGAAAGGGACATCCGTTGGCCATTTGCAATAGTCAAGGGAGCAAGGATCTCATTAATTCGTAGTGGGGCCTTTGGAGAGTTTTAGGAGCCATAAATCTTTCCCACTGCATCCAACCCAAAACCAACGACTCCAAGACGCCATTCTAAAAGGGCCAGGGGTACCCGATCCCAAAGGGCCCTTTTTCCGCATAAGAACAGGAGAAGACATGGATGTTCTGGGACGGGATGGTGGATGTGGAGAAAATTTTTAAGAGTATGTTCTCGCCTCCCTGGAGGGAACATCCCGCTGTTCAGGATGGGGTGAGCAGGTGGCAAGGGGTAATCCGGTTGGGTATTAGTTTGCAATATCTTGGCATCTGAGTTGATAAAGAAATCGGTCGATAATTTTGAAATTTTGACGGTCTTACCTCCTAGGTATAACACATTTTTTGGGCTCGTAAAAAGCTGATCAAATGGGGTATCCCCCGGGGGAACTTGCATTAAAAGCTCTAAGGAGGGGCCGCCCAGTCTGCCCTTTAAAGTTTGTAAAACAGAGCTGTATAAACCACCGGTCCCGACTTTTCAAGAAGGAAGTGAACGTTAGCGCCCCCAGCTCCTACTCCAAGAAAGTTCCTCCAGAAAGCGGAGTCCCAGACAGTCGAGGGAGGGCATTTTGCCCGATAGGATTGGAGCAAGGAGGGCGGGCAGTAGGGGCATAAAGGAGGTTAATAGATCAAGTAATAAAAGGGTTATTTTAAAGTGGCTGTCCACCTTCCTTTTTAAGTACAACTTGCCTGTGCTTCTTAAAAAAACACAAAATAAACCCGAAAAACCCTTAAACCTCCCCGTATTTGGTTATATCCATGATTTCTCCTCTAGTCCTTTCCCTGGGTCTTTTATGTCCAGTCGGCTTATGCATACTGCCGCCACTGATTAGTTACTTCTGCAGTGTGCATGTGTGCATGGGCCGACCAGACGTACTCCCACTGAAAACAATGGCATACATTGGGAGTGTTTTTCAATGCATATTTTGTTTTGTACCAAAATACACCTCAAAGTACCATGTCAACATGGCCCAACAAATATCAATGGAATCTCCAGTGACATCACTCTCCATGTTTGGACAGTTACAACACCCGAGTTAAGGGTTGGGACAAGTAAGTAGGATTAAAAGCGCAAAATACAAAACCAACACCCTGACGATTTTGCTGTGGCTGTGGCCTGTAGCCCTCAAGATTATATTGTGCGGCCAAAACTTCGTACCCTGCAGCCCCTTAAAGAGAACCTGTCACATAGTTTTTGCCCCCCTGGCTGAGGACAGAACAAGTTAATGTCAGACATGCTGTTCCCAGCGCTGTGTCCCTTATTCTGTAAGATGCTGGAGTTTTCTTGTATTTAATGCTCAAATCTGCAGTTTTTAGCCAGAAGAGTCATTTGAAGAGTCATTCAGAGTATCAGTTTTTTTTCAAACCCCGCCCACCTGAGGCTAGCCCGCCCACTCTCAATGACAAACCTATTACTTTGAATATGTAGAAACATGTAAATAACTGTCAGTGGACAGGGCTAGCCTTTGGTGGGCGTGGCTAACACCTACTCATGAATAAGATTTGAGCGGTAAATGCTCAAAAACTGCTGCATCTTACAGAATAAGGGACACAGTGCTGGAAACAGCATTGTCTGACACTGGCTTGTGCTGCCCTCAGCAAGGGGGGCACAACCTATGTGACAGGTTCCCTTTAAGATCAGCTTCAGCAGTGACCTTCAGAGGGTGCTAGGAATAGAGTTTAGTCATGTTTTTTGTTGTAGTGTTTCTATTTTTCGTTTAGTCATGTTTTTTGTTGTAGTGTTTCTATTTTTCTAAAGGTTCTCTTCTTACAACTATGTTGGATTTGTTAGACTATATCGGACCAGCATTAGATCTATTCCTTTAATAAATTGGTCAACGAGAGATGTTGTCATGGAGTGTTTATTTAAATAAATAAAGTTTTTTTTTTCTGTTGTGTCTGTGTGGTTTTTTAATACTGTTTTTTCCCCCGGTGTAGTTGATTCTTGGGGCTCAACCAGCAGAATTGATTCTTGAAGCCATCTAGTGATTTAGCTTCTTTGAGCTCACCAGTGGAGTTGATTTTGGAACCCACCAGCGGAGTTGATTCTTGGAGCCCACCAGCGGAGTTGATTCCTGGAGCCCACCGGTGGAGGTGATTCTTGGGGCTCACCAGTGGAGTTGATTCTTGGGGCCCGCCAGTGGAGGTGATTCTGAGTTGATTCTTGGGGCCAACCAGTGGAGTTGATTCTTGGAGACCACCAGTGGAGGTGATTCTTGGGGCTCACCAGTGGAGTTGATTCTTGGAAACCACCAGTGGAGGTGATTCTTGGGGCTCACCAGTGGAGTTGATTTGGAGACCACCAGTGGAGGTGATTCTTGGGGCTCACCAGTGGAGTTGATTCTTGGAGACCACCAGTGGAGTTGATTCTTGGGGCCAACCTGTGAAGTTGATTCTTGGGGCCCACCCTTCAGCTACTATACATGGCTGCACATGACTCCTGCATTCTGTCTCTCTTCCTTTGCCTTTCTCCATGAAAAGCACACCGAGCTGCATGCCCAAGGGCCCACCTGGGGTTTCTTTTGGTCTCCTGTGAGCCAGTCTGAGCCTGCCTGTAGATCTCCAGACAGTTATTGGTTTATTTCGATAATTAGATTTTATGGATTTGGGAATGCTTCCAGGCTTAAGTGAACAGCAGTTGTTTCCTTTAATTTTTACACAATTTTGAAGATAATGTTTTATTTCAAAGGGATTGAATAAGTTGGATGCTTTGGCAGAAAGTGGCAGATGAAGTTTTTAAACCCAAAAAAATGTCTGTTTTTAATCGAAAGGGGAAATCCAAATTTCCTGATTTTGGTTTTTTCAATTGTGTTCTTGGTTTATTATGTTCAGCAGCAGACGCCATGTATTTTAGAAGACGCGCTATATCATGCTCTTCTAAAGAGCATAAGGGCAAGGCGACTTCTTTCCCTTTCATTTCTGAGGTATCGCGGAAAGAAAGACATGTCATTCTTCTGGCTTTAACATATAGAACATAGGTGAACTTTTGATGGATGTTCTGTCCTTTTTCGCCTTACAAGCTTATAGGGGACATGTATGAAAACTGTTATGTCTAAAAGGGCTGTCTTTGATGGCCAATAGTAACCCCTTTTATTTTTCCAGGCCTGGTATGGAAAGAAAAGGGAGCTCTGATTGGTTGTTATGAGCTCTGGTTGCTATAGGCAACAAAGAAAGTCTTAGACCTAGACAGTTTCCATACATGTGGCCCTATGTAACTATGTAAGATTCCAGCTTCAAGGTATGTTCACACATCATGAAATACGTCCATAGCAATGTTCAACTACACTTCTCATAGACGATAATGTATAAATTATGTGGTCATTCAGCGGGAAAAGTTATTTTATCTTATTTTCCGGGCCCGATGAAGAGAAAGACATTTTTTCAGGGGTATAGACCATCAAATAATTAGTATAGGATTTGGGTTTCTGCCTCAGGCCATCGATGTCGTCGTATTGCAAGCAGGTTATTTCAACAGTGCAATGATTGCATTTTGGGGCAGGTACCTGTGCCGCAATACGTTGTGTGAACTCCACCTTAATGTTCCTTTGTTGGTACCTGTACATTTTTGAATCCTGTCCTAGAAGTGTCTTCTGTGTTTTCTTTTTTTCTCTTTCTCTTTCCTCCATCCATACAGAGGATAACTAATTCTGTGTGCATTACTTGCTAAAAGGAATATGAAGGTGACAGCTATCTGTCAGTGTACTCAGCTTCACTCCGACTAGGCACTGCATTATATGACTCTTCATGTCATTTTCTCAGGATTGTGTGAGGGCAGCACAGACAATATATCTGTTGTTTACTGCAGTGATAAGTCAGGGTGCATGAATCGCTTTTGCCTGCTTAATTCAATTATTGTAAAAATTACAGGATTTTTGTTTTGTCATTTTAGCAAAAATAGGGGGATATGTATGAAAAACATCTAGATCTAAGAATTTCTCTGTTGCCCATAGCAACCAATCAGAGCCCCCTTTCATTTCATATAGTGCTCAGAAAAATAAAAGAGAAGCTCTGATTGGTTGCTATGGGCAACAAAGACAGTCTTGGACCTAAACATTTTTTATACATGTGCCCCATAGTCTACTGCTTGGTTCAATGTTCTAGAAAGATGCTTTATTTTGTTATTAACCACTTACTGTATGGTTCAATAAGAATGAGATTGAATGTTGAAGCCAACTCCATTCAAAACCTGAAATCCAGGTGTGGCTGTGGTTAACTTCAGTAACCCTCAACTTGTCACACACATAACGGACCAGAAAGATATGAGATGCTGTGTCGTTAGACCTCACACTCTAGGGGTGCGTTTACACGGCAAAGACCAAATACCAGTCGGGAAATCCGGACCGGTATTTGGTCTTTTTTGACACGTAGGGTGGCGGCTTTTGTCCGCAATTTGCAGATTCAAGTCGTCCCTCTTTGCACCCACATGGTCATGTTCCGCCCGGAAACCGGGAGGAAGAATGAACGTGTTCCAAGTTTTTCGGACCGCCGGCAATGTCAAAAACCGTCCGGCGGAAAATCCGTGCAGTGGGTACTGGGCACGGATTTTCTATTTAACTCAATGTAAATGGTTAACAGTCGGTTTATTGACGGGTTTCAAATCCAAAAAACATCTGTAAAACCAACTGAAAACCTGTGCCATGGGGACAAGCCCTAGTTCTTCCTTTTGGTTTGTTTACAGTGGGTACGGAAAATATTCAGACCCCTTTAAATTTTTCACTCTTTCTTTCATTGCAGCCATTTGGTAAGATCAAAAAAGTTCCTTTTTTTGCTGATTAATGTGCACTCTGCTCCCCATCTTCAAAGAAAAAAAACAGAAATGTAGATATTTTTTCAAATTTATTAAACAAGAAAAACTGAAACATCACATGGTCATAAGTATTCAGAACCTTTGCTCATTATTGAGTAGAAGCACCCTTTTGAGCTAGTACAGCCATGAGTCTTCTTGGGAATGATGCAACAAGTTTTTCACACCTGGATTTGAGGATCCTCTGCCATTCTTCCTTGCAGATCCTCTCCAGTTCCCTCAGGTTGGATGGTGAACATTGGTGGACAGCCATTTTCAAGTCCAGAGATGCTCAATTGCATTTAGGTCAGGGCTCTGGCTGGGCCAGTCATGAGTGGTCACAGAGTTGTTCTGAAGCCACTGCTTTGTTATTTTAGCTGTGTGCTTAGGGTCATTGTCTTGTTGGAAGATGAACCTTCGGCCCAGTCTGAGGTCCAGAGCGTCTGGAGAAGGTTTTCATCCAGGATATCACTGTACTTGGCCACATTCATCTTTCCTTCAATTGCAACCAGTCGTCCTGTCCCTGCAGCTGAAAAACACCCCCTTAGCATGATGCTGCCACCACCATGTTTCACTGTTGGGATTGTATTGGGCAGGTGATGAGCAGTGACTGGTTTTCTCCACCGCTTACAATTAACACCAAAAATGTCAATACTCCTCTCATCAGACCAAAGAATCTTATTTCTCATAGTCTGGGAGTCCTTCATGTGTTTTTTTGCAAACTGTATGCAGATTTTCATACGTCTTGCACTGAGGAGAGGCTTCCGTCAGCACACTCTGCCATAAAGCCCTAACTCGTGGAGGGCTGCAGTGATAGTTGACTTTGTGGAACTTTCTCTCATCTCCCTACTGTATCTCTGGAGCTCAGCCACAGTGATCTTGGGGTTCTTCTTTACCACTCTGACCAAGGCTCTTCTCCCATGATTGCTTAGTGTGGCTGGACATCCAGGTCGAGGAAGAGTTGTGGTCATCCCAAACTTCTTCCATTTAAGGATTATGGAGGCCACTGCAGAAATTCTTTTGTAACCTTGGCCAGATCTGTGCCTCTCCACAATTCTGTCTCTGAGCTCCTTGGGCCGTTCCTTAGACCTCATGATTCTCATGTGCTCTGACATGCACTGTGAGCTGTGAGATCTTATATAATGTAGACAGGTGTGTGCCTTTCCTAATCAAGTCCAATCAGTTTAATTAAACACACCTGGACTCCAACGAAGGAGTAGAACCATCTCAAGGAGGATCAGAAGGAAATGGACAGCATGTGAGTTAAATATGAGTGTTACAGCAAAGGGTCTGAATACTTAAGTGATACCATGTGATATTTCAGTTTTTCTTGTTTAATAAATTTGGAGTGCAAAGTGTACATTAATGAGCAAAAAAATTAACTTTTTTGATCTTACCAAATGGCTGCAATTAAAGAAAGAGTGAAAAATTTAAAGGGGTCCTAATACTTTCCGTACCCACTGTACTTTTTGTTTTCCCCTTGCATTTGGTGCATGCATCAGGAAACCCTACTGATCCACGACAAGCATATCCATAGGCCCCTATTCATCTGGCAGAGGGCCGAAATGTGAACCTTTGGCCTTCGATGGCTTGTGTGCTTTTCTTTACTGTAAAGGAAAGCATAGTCTGCTGTACTTTAGTCTACAGTAAAGCGCTGCAAAAAAAAAAAATTTTGACGCTATATTCTCAATGTAAATGAACTGTCGTACACCAAAACTAGGTGCATTATACACACTGTAATGCGAATAAAAATGATATGCTGTGCGCCTCCATAACGCAATGCGCCTATTGAGGCGCATTACATATACTAGTGACGGTACGTTATGCGCCTCCGTTACGCAATGCACCTGGCATATTACAGATTATATATATATATATATATATATCTATATATATATATATATATTTTTTTTTTTTTTTTTTTTTGCATTGGGACCAATGACGACACTCCCATTGTATCTACAAAGTTAAAGGCAACAGACTATGAAATGAATACCCCAATGCATGTTTCACTCAATGCTTTATCTGGGGGATCAATGAGCCAAGTATGGCACTCTTTGGCATATACTGACATACGCTGGGTCTTTAGGTTTGGTACATATATTTGGAGAGTTCACTGTTGTATGTGTCCAAGTTTAAAGGGGAAAAGCAATGTCAACAGAGCTTTAGCTGTTTCTGTGCCTGCCTCTGCCGGGAAGAAAAGTATGGTCAAGTAGTGGAACTCAAAATTCTGCCGCTTGGTAAATAATACTATTCTTTATATACATAGAATCCCAATATGTTTGCCAAATGTCATTGCAATTGGATATATATTAGCATAGTAGTAAAACACCTGGTTTATGTCTTACACTATATTGATTTTTGATATTGTAATATCGGTAATTGATAATTACCATATTAGGTGTAACACAGAACACTCACCCTGGTGCCAACTGTGCCTAGTTTTGGTGTACAACTTTTCATACATATATAGAATAGGGAGACAACAGTTTTTTGGTGCAAAATCAACCACAAAAATGGTGCAGCCGAAATCTGACATGTTACCCTAGGTGTTTTTTAGAAAATACGTGCCTGTTTTACAGCTTGCGTTTTGAATGCATTTTTAAACACATCTAAAACACCATAAAAGCGCTTCGTGTGAATAAAACCACAAGGGCCATAGTTACAGATATAAGGGCAGGTTATCCAGCGAGATGCAGAGAAGACACAATCAGGGGTGCCAATAGGGCAGTACAGACAGTACTCCTGTACTCCTGTACCATTTGATTTGGCTGTATGGGGCCCTGAAATGGTTACAAGATGACTGATGGCAGCCCTGGCCACAATATTATATAGAGGAGACTGCACAGGTACACAATACTGATGATCTACCACTAACATACTTATCATTCATGAGGGCGTGGACAGTATTATATATGCAGTTTGGCCTTGTGATGCTGAGAGGCATGGGGTGTCAGTAAGGCCGTGTTCACACAGCTTATTCAAGCCGTAATTGTGGGCCGGATCCCGCCCGCAATATGGCTTGAATAAGGGTCGGGGCGGAGGTGGGGCGGGGGCGCAGCGGCGGCGCTGCCCGCTGGCCCCATAGACTTGTATTATCCACGGCGCGTATTGCGCCTGGATAATGTGCATGTCACTTTCTCCCCCCGCGGCGGATTCGCCGAACGGGTAGGAGCGACGGAATCCACTGTTCTCTATGAGAACTGTGGATTACCGTAATGACTGCGACGGATTGGAGCCGCACTGAAGCGCAAATCCGGCGTGCAGTACGGTGCCAATCTGCGCCGAAATAAGCCGCGTGAACACGGCCTTAGGTGTACTTGGAAAGACCCAGGGGGCTTACCTGATCTAACAGTATGAGTGTGACCAGTAGGCTATAAGCCAATGATGCACTACATGTGGCTGCAATCTATAGAAGCCATATGTATGTGCAAGTATAATACTAATGAATAGGAGTGTGAGTGGCGGTATATCAGTATTTTGCCCCTGTGAATTCTCTCTGCTGCTTTCTATTTTTATGGGAGACTTTCCTATCCTTTGACCGCACATACTAAAAGGGTTTCACCAGCTTTCTGACACCTTTACCCAGCAAGTCCAGTATTATCTTACTAGTTTTCCAGTGTGAGGACTGTAAGGGTGCGTTCCCGCAGCAGAGGACAAATACCGGTCGGATAAACCGACTGGTATTTGTCCTGTTTTGCGGACGTCTCCACGGCTGTGGGGAGGGGGGGGGGGGGCGGGTTTTTTCCGCGTTGAGCGTCGTAAAGCTCGTGCCCTTCACAAGCACAAATTCCATCCGAAAACCGGGCGGAAGAGTGTGCTGTTAGGATGCTTTTCGGCCAGTTTTTCAGGCGGTCTGCCTGAAAAATAGGCCGAAAACCCATGCAGTGGGGACATGACCTATGTAACAGGGACCAGTGTAAAACCTCAGCTAGGCTGTTGGGTTAGACTTGATTATCAGGGTTTTAAGTGATATACTTTAGGCTTTACACTACCTGTTACTCCATTTCTGGAGTAACAGGTGACCACCATTATATTTTCAGACCGTATTACAGGGAGTGCAGGTAAAAGCGTATAAACTTGCTTGTTCACATTTTCTGTTTTTCTGTAATGCACATTCCATTCTGACTTCTCTAAACCTAACAAAAATAGTTCATCTTTGTTTTCCAGAAAGCTTCTTTTTGCATCCCGTTGCACATGAATCATATATTTTTCTAAGTTTGTTTTTGCCGTATACACTAGGAAAACTCTCATACATCAAAAGTATCCACGCAGAGGCATCTGTTATCAAAATGTTTACTGTGCAGTATATTTAACATGGAAGCCTAAGGGTGCCAGATGACACAGTATGCCTATAAGTCTTGTGAAGATTTCCCAACATATGCAAAATGTAGTGTAAAAGCTCCCTCTCCCCCCTTATGTATCACATGTGATATAATCCTTTTGTTGCATAGTCTGTAATATGGTGGATGCTGTAGGATAGGGTATAAATAGGAATACTGGGAAAGAATTGTGGTGCATTTGTCTTCCATCACATTTATTATGTGTTTCAGACACTTTTTATGCTATTCTGGCCAGAAGGTGTGGCTTCGATGAAAGGGGTTTGGCTTGATTTGACATACAATTTTATCTTGCCGCAATTAAAGAAAACCTGTCAGGTGGTTTATGCCCACCTATCTGGAAGCCAGATGTTATAGAGGGTGAGAAGCAGAGCTCTGTGATATATAGGGTTATATGATAGAGGATAGAAGCTGAGCTCTGTAATATATAGGGTTATATAATAGAGGGAGAGAAGCTGAGCTCTGAGATATATAGGGTTATATGATAGAGGGAGAGAAGCTGAGCTCTGATATATAGGGTTATATGATAGAAGGAGAGAAGCTGAGCTCTGTGATATATAGGGTTATATGATAAAGGAGAGGAGAGGAGCTGAGCTCTGTGATATATAGGGTTATATGATAGAGGGAGAGAAGCTGAGCTCTGTGATATATAGGGTTATATGATAGAGGAGAGAAGCTGAGCTCTGTGATATATAGGGTTATATGATAGATGAGAGAAGCTGAACTCTGTGATATATAGGGTTATATGATAGAGAAGAGAAGCTGAGCTCTGGGATTTATAGGGTTATATGAAAGAGGGAGGGAAGCTGAGCTCCGTGATATATAGGGTTATATGATAGAGAAGAGAAGCTGAGCTCTGTGATATATTGGGTTATATAATAGAGGGAGAGAAGCTGAGCTCTGTGATATATAGGGTTATATGATAGAGGAGAGAAGCTGAGCACTGTGATATATAGGGTTATATGATATAGGAAGAGAAGCTGAACTCTGATATATAGGGTTATAAGATAGAGGGAGAGAAGCTGAGCTCTGTGATATATAGGGTTATATGGTAGAGGAGACAAGCTGAGCTCTGTGACAAATAGGTTTATATTATAGAGGGCAATAAACTGAGCTCTGTATCTACCTAAATACTGGGGGAGCCCTATATAAGTATCAACTTATTGGGGGGGACATGTATACCTACCTACACATTGGGGAGCTCTCTATAACTATCAACCTACTGGGGGTCCCTATATAACTACCATCCTACTGGGGAGCCCTATGTAACTACCAACTTACTGGGGGAACTGATATATCTACCAACCTATTGAGGGTCCCCACATAACTACCAAAATGCTGGGGGAACTATATACACCTACCCATATACTGGGGGCCCTCTTAAACTACTAACCTACAGGGGGGTCCTATTTTACAACCAATTTACTGTGGAACCAATATACCTACCAACCTACTGGGGGACCCCATATACCTACCAACCTACTGGGGTCCTATACACCTACCAACCTAGTGGGGGACTTATATATCTACCTACCTACTAGGCAGGGGCGTAACTAGGGAAGCCAGGGCCCCAAAGCAAACTTTTGGATGGGCACCCCCCTCGCCCACCTCCCTGACCTCGACCATGTACCAGGACATGCTGTTAGATAATGTAGATAATACAAGGGGCAAATACCTCACCATACATCTCACCATCATACTGCTACCAATCAAATCCACTATACCAAGACCAACATTACCAATAACACTACTACATCTGGACTTGATTATACCACCAAAACATGACCACCAATTACCACCACATAGTGACTGAATAATAACCCTACACTATTACTGATCAGTACACAAAGACCAATACTGTCTAATAATAATAATAATATATAATAATAAATTGACCATATAATGGTAGATACCAGTGTACACAGGCCCTGCAGACTGTATATTACCTTTAAAGAGTGAACATATAATGGGATAATACCAGTGTACACAGGCTCTGCATACTATATATTGCCACCATAAAGTGACCATAAAGTGGTAATTACCAGTGTACACAGGCTCTGCAGACTGTATATTACCTCCATACAGTGACCATATAGTGGTAGAAACCAGTGTACACAGGCTCTGCATACTGTATATTACCACCATACAGTGACCATATAGTGGTAGATACCAGTGTACACAGGCTCTGCAGACTGTATATAACCTCCATACAGTGACAATATAGTAGTAGACACCAGTGTACACAGGCTCTGCAGACTGTATATTACCTCCATACAGTGACCATATAGTGGTATACACCAGTGTACACAGGCTCTGCAGACTTTATATAACCACCATACAGTGACCATATAGTGGTAGACACCAGTGTACACAGGCTCTGCAGACTGTATATTACCTGCATACAGTGACATATAGTGGTAGACACCAGTGTACACAGGCTCTGTAGACTGTATATTACCACCATACAGTGACCATGTAGTGGTAGATAGCAGTGTACACAGCCTGTGCAGACATATAAATGATTACAGTGCAGTTACATCTTGTGACTCACAGGTGACGTTTCTCTGACCAGTCGTTGACTTTCCCCTTTGTTCTGCATCCGGTCCAGTCCGCCATCTTGATGACATCTCCCGACCACTTGTCCCTGCAGATTTAGACACAAATATCTTAGAATCCTGACTTTTCTTGCACCTGCCCCCCTGGCTATCTGGTGTCCATTTAGGCAGGCAGGGTTTAGATAGGATATATGGGGCCCCAAATAGGCAAGGTTTAGGTAGCCAATAGAGTGCCCATATAGGCAGGCAGGGTTTAGGTAGCTATAGGGAGCCATACAGGTAGACAGGGGTTAGGTGGGCTATAGGGGCCATATAGGTAGGGTTTAGGAAGCTAAAGGGACCCCATATAAGTAGACAGGCAGGCTTCTGGGGGTATACAGGCAGGCTTGTGGGGGTATACGGCAGTCATGTGGGGGTATACGGCAGGCATATAGGGGTGTACAGGCAGGCATATAGGGGTGTACAGTCAGGCATATAGTGGTGTACAGGCAGGCATATGGGGGCTGTATAGGCAGGCATATGGGGGCTGTATAGGCAGGCATATGGGTGCTGTATAGGCAGGCATATGGGGGCGTATAGGCAGGCATATGGGGGCTGTATAGGCAGGCATAGGGGGGCTGTATAGGCAGGCATATGGGGGCTGTATAGGCAGGCATATAGGGGGCTGTATAGGCAGGCAGGCATATAGGGAGCTGTATAGGCAGGCAGGCATATAGGGGGCTGTATAGGCAGGCAGGCATATAGGGGGCTGTATAGGCAGGCATATAGGGGGCTGAATAGGCAGGCAGGCATATATGGGGCTGTATAGGCAGGCAGTCAGGCATATAGGGGGCTGTATAGGCAGGCAGGCATATAGGGGGCTGTATAGGCAGGCAGGCTGGGGGCAGGTAAAATAAGAAATCACTTACTCACCTCAGTCCACGCTCCCCTGATGCGCCGCTCGCTCCTGTCTGCTGCTCTCCCTGCAGCCCCTGCGCCACAGAGCGCCGGCAGGGGAAGTAGCAGAGCGGAGCGATCGTCGCTCCGTTCTACTACCTCCATGGAAGCGCTGCCTCTGAACGCTCGGGCCAGAGGGCCCGGGCGTTCAAAGGGAGTATGCGCCGGGCCCCGCAGCTCCGCACCCGCCACAGTGAACTGTTAAGTTCACTGCCAGCGAGCCCAGGAGCAGCATTACCGGGGCAGCAGATGCGGTAGCAGCTGCCCCGGGGCCCCCTAAGCTCAGGGGCCCCGTAGCAACTGCTACCCCAGCTACCCTGGTAGTTACGCCCCTGCTACTAGGATAACCTATATACCTACCTACCAAAGCGACCTATTTACCTATCTCCTGTGGGGCCCTATATATCTTCCTAACTATTAAAAGTGGCTTTGTACTTACGTACAGTGGGGCCCCTATGTACATAATTACCTACTAGAGGACCTATATATATCTACCTACTGTGTTGAACTGTCAAGTTGGTAATTTAAGGAAAAAACATCAAAAGTCTGTTTCATCATTACATTCTTATTAAGCTCATCAGATAGTTTGTTAAACTGCTTTTACTGCTATAAATCCTTATCGAAGTATCAGATATCTCTCACACAGCTTTCCTTGAGACAGATGCATTGTCTGCTAGAAGCAAGAAAGTCAAGGACTTCCTCCTCCCCCCAGATGATACAGAGCGTTTGGGAATGTGTCATATCAGCTAATGCTTCATACGTACATGCAAATTTATAACTTGTCTCTTAGCGACCGCCGATTAACCAATCATGTAGTGATAAAATAGTCATGTGATTAAAAAGTTCTATTGGAATGTAATTTACTGTGATCAAAGTAGATTTCATGTCCGAAACGGAAGGTGTCGGTCATGTTTCTCGAGCTCTGGCTGCCGGCAGCAATAATAATAATATAATTCGGAGGAGGTATTTAATTGGATAAGGAGTGGAACAAAGATAGATTCCACACCTGATTTAATCATCCTGACAGAACTATATACTTACCTAGCTAAATTTTTTAGGAGGGGGGGCTATATACTTTCCTACTGAGAGGTCCAATATACCTACCTCTCTAAAGTGGGGGACTATACAAACTACCTACTGTGGGCCATATAAACCGATGCAAGGGTACCTATATACCAACCTACTTATATACCTACCTACCAAGCAACTATATATCTACCTACTGAGGAGACCTATACAGGCAGTCCCCGACTTACGTAACGACGCAAGCCAGGGACACTTCAGCTGTACGCGACTCCTCTGCGAGTCATGTATAGCTAAAGACCAAGTAGCTGACAGCGTTAGAGCGCTGCTGTGGCCCGTGCGCTGTCAGCGATCTTCGCAGCTGTATGCGACTCCTGGGAGCGCATACAGCCAAAGACTCTATTGCGGGGCAGAGAGCAAGCGCTCCCCGCTCTCCGCAATAGAACTCCGGAAGGCTGCAAGCAGACATGCGGCCTTCTAGAGTCTCCGAAACAGGCAGCGCGCGATTTCATCAAGCTGCCTGCGCTGCCTGATGACATCACCGGCCTGCGCCAGAAGACGGAGAGCAGAGAGAAGACAGAGCCACAGGTAAGCCTCGGAGCAGCGGGGCAGTGAGGTGAGTATATGTATTTGTTATTTTTTAGTAAGCCCTGCCTATACCTGCCTATGAGGGGACAAATACCTCCTTATAGCCTGCCTATACCTGCCTATGAGGGACAAATACCTGCCTATACCTGCCTATGGGGGACAAATACCTGCCTATACCTGCCTATGAGGGACCAATACCTGCCTATAGCCTGCCTATACCTGCCTATGGGGGACAAATACCTGCCTATACCTGCTATGGGGTATCTATACCTGCCTATGGGGGACAAATACCTGCCTATAACCTGCCTATACCTGCCTATGGGGACAAATACCTGCCTATACCTGCCTATGAGGGGACAAATACCTGCCTATAGCCTGCCTATGAGGGATAAATATCTGCCTATAGCCTGCCTATACCTGCCTATGAGGGACAAATACCTACCTATAGCCTGCCTATACCTTCCTATGAGGGACAAATACCTGCCTATAGCCTGCCTATACCTTCCTATGAGGGACATATACCTGCTATAGGGAACATATACCTGCCGAACATATACCTGCCTATGAGGGGACATATACCTGCCTATACCTGCTATGAGGACATATACCTGTCAGGGCTGTATCTAGGGGCGGGCAAGGCGGGCGATCGCCCGGGGCACCGACGTACCACTCACCCGAGGGGGGCGCCGCCCGGCTCGCCCGCCCGTAGAATAGCCCCTGGCTCTGCGCGGCCGTTTTATAACAGTCGCGCAGAGCCAGCAGCTGCAGGTACAGGGGAGGAGGCAGGACGGATCGTTCCCGTTCTGACTCCTCCCCTGTATCAGCATCTCAGGGGGCGCACGGCTTTCACCATGCCCCCTGCGATGCTCTATCACCTTGGCTGGCAGCTCTGCCGCCGAGGAGCTTTCTGGGAGCTGTGTGACAGCGTAAGTGGCGTGGTGACGTCACACCGCTTACACTGCTCTGCAGCTCCCGGAGCTAGACGCGGGGATCATGGTCTGGTAAGTAATTTTTATTTTATTTTAGAATTAGCTACAGGGGCATCTATTGGCTACAGGGGGGCATCTACTGGCTACAGGGGGGAATCTACTGGCTACAGGGGGGCATCTACTGGCTACAGGGGGGCATCTATTGGCTACAGGGGGCATCTATTGGCTACAGGGGAGCATCTACTGGCTACAGAGGGGCATCTACTGGCTACAGGGGGACATCTACTGGCTACAAGGGACATCTATTGGCTACAGGGGGCATCTATTGGCTACAGGGGCATCTACTGGCTACAGGGGGCATCTACTGGCTATAAGGGGGGGAACTACTGGCTATACGGGGGCATCTACTGGCTATAAAGGGACATCTAGTGGCTCAAAGGGACATCTAGTGGCTAAAAGGGGGCATCTACTGGCTACAGAGGGGCATCTACTGTCGACAGGGGCATCTACTGGCTACAGGGGGCATCTATTGGCTACAGGGACACATCTACTGGCTACAGGGGGGCATCACCTGGCTACAAGGGCATCACCTGGCTACAGGGGCATCTAGTGCTGATAAAGTGAGGCGTCTAAGAGGTTTGTTTTGTATATTCTACAGTGAAGAGTCGAGGCCGGGAAAAGACGTTATGGCGTCTGGGACAGATGGAGAAGAAGAAGAGAAAGAGAACAGCTCTTCAGAGACGTCTCCTGTGAGTCCCTGGATGTAACTTTACTGTAATCATTTATATGTCTGCAGAGCCTGTGTACAGCTGGTATCCACCACTGTATGGTCACTGTTTGCTGGTAGTATTGGTTGTAGTATAATGGTTTATACTCAGTAATGGTCAGTTTGTATTATTCGGTCACAAAGTGCTGGTGATATGTGGTCATGGTGTGGTGGTATTATTCGGTCATTATGTGCTGGTGATATGTGGTCATGGTGTGACAGTATTATTCGGTCACTATGTGGTCATGGTGTCGCAGTATTCGGTCACTACGTGCTGGTGATATGCGGTCTTAGCAGGACATTGGTACTATTAGCCTGGGATTCTGGTCGGTGTAGCGGTGCTATTTGGTAACTGTATGACTATTATTTAGTAGTTTTATGCCTAGCACATTGTGGTAAAGCTTGTTGTATATTTTAGATTTGGTTGATGGTGATGCACTGTGTTTCATTGTAGCGCATTATGTTACGTGGGTGGGGGCAAATTTCTTCACCTCGCCCTGAGTGCAATTTAGCCTAGGAACGGCCCTGATACCTGTATATACTTACACACCATACATATACACCATATATATACACCATACATGTACTAAATATGTTGGTTTCGACTTACATACAAATTCAACTTAAGAACGAACCTACAGTTCCTAACCCGTATGTAACCCGGGGACTGCCTGTATAACTACCTACTTACTGGGGGGCTCTATATACCTCCGTACCTAAAAGGGGCCAATATAGGAACTATGAGTGACTTCCCACCACCCACAACAAGCAGATGGCTTCCCAATCAAAGGAAAGCAGGTTTATGTGGGGATGGGGTGTAACCATGCTTTTCTATATAGAAGCCCATTATTTAGGGAGGTATGTAAACCCCCCAGTAGCTAGGTAGATATATAGGTACTGGAAAATTGAGGATGGCAAACTATTTGTGTGGTAAATTCTGTAGAGACGAACGACTCCAATCACAGATGTCACTGCACGGTAATCACTTACATATCAGCAGAGTGCCTGTGTACAACTGGTATCTACCACTATATGGTCACTATATGGCGGTAATATATGTCTGCAGAGCGTCTACGTAAAACTGATAGTCACATGGGATGGTTGCATTTGGCCAGGGTGTGGCAGGACGTACCTGACAGGGCAGAAGCCTAAAAAGGCTTCTGGGCCTCCTATGACGTCACTATGCGCGGCCGTGCCCCGTGGGCATAGCTAGGCAGAGTGATTGACAGTTGCCATGGAGGGCAGTACTGCTGTGGTACTGCTCTCCATTGTTACAGTGACCTAAAGATCAATTATACAAGTTTCTTATGGGAAAAAGTGGAAAAAAAAAAAAAGTAAAAAAACAAACAAAAAATAAAATAAAAACACCTACACCGCCCTTTCCTGTTGCCAATCGCCTCAAAAAGATAAATAATAAATAACGCACGCATATTTGGTATCACTGCGTGCATATCGATCTACCCTATAAATCTCTCATGTTATTTAACCTGCACGGTAAACACCATTAAAAAACAAAAAAAACAGTCACAGAATTGTGATTTTCATTCAGTAGTACATAAAATGGAATAAAAAGCGATCAAAATATCATATAAATGCTAAAGTGGCACCAATAAAAAATTCAGTTCATCCCGCAAAAGCCCTTGCATAGCTTGGTATATGGAAAAATAAAAAAGTTATGTCTATCAGAAGATAGTGATGCATAAATTTAGTTTTATACAATAAAAACACTTTTTTTTAAAAGCACTTCAACATAAAAAAATATATAATTTGGGTATCGCCGTAATTGTATCGACCCACAGAGTAAAACTAAGGTTATGTTCACACGGCGTAGTTGCGTTGCGCATTTCGCCACATATTTGTGCTTTGTACGCAGCGAGATCCGCGCCGCAATTACGGTAATCCATAGCTCTCATAGAGAACTATGGATTACGCCTCGTCCCCCCGTGCATACAATACAATTGTATTGTATGCCAAAGACCCGGACACGCTACAGAAAATAATTTCTATTTAAAGGAATTGTCCAATAGAAGAAAATTTATTTCAAATGGGGCCAAAGAAAAACAAGTTATACAGCTGAAATGTCTGTTCCCTCTTGAACGCTCTCCTTTCCCCAAAAAAAATTGTGGTTGTGGGGTGAACAGGAATAAAATGTAATTGTGCCTTTTGTTTTGTGAGTGTAGTTTTTGTTGGGGTTTATGCTGAACATTTTAATTGACATGTTATCTGTATTCTGTTGGTGAGTACAAAGATCACATTATAATTACTATGTAGTGACTAAAAGGGCTGTGGAGTCGGAATTGTTATAAAATGGACCGACTCCGACTCCTAAAATATATAATAAATTGGTACAGTTAGTTTATTCCAGTGCCAAGAGCAAGAGGAATTGGGTCCGGCCAGTGCTACTGCTCCCATATCGCCAGCCTCATCAGATGAGGAGATTAATTGATGACATGAAGCAGGCAAAGCATTGCCGCAGGGGAGAAGATTCCATTCCCATAGCAAACAGATTGGACAGATTTCAGCAAAATTTTTTTACTTGCTCTCAAAGCAGAACTGATTGTGCATGAGACAATTCCCTTATACTCTGAAATGTTTTGGGTATGTTCATATGGCGGTTTTTTATATACGTTTTTGGATCCATGTTTCAGACCCAAAAACGGACCCAAACATTTACAGTATCTAACAATGTGCAGTGTGATTTACATTGATTTCAATATAAAACATGCCTCGGTGTTGAGACAATTTTTGTTTTATATGCGTCTTTCGGATGCGTTTAACGGATGCATTTAATTGACATGTCAATTCTTGATCCATTTTATGCAGCAGACACCCTATTTAAGTCTATAGGGTGCATTTCTACTGCACAGAAAACATATCCATGGGTATGGGTATGTGTTTGAATACATTTTTTGGTTTGAAAAAACGGCATGTGAACATACCCTTACAGTAGATATGTTGCCCATATGGTCACCACTTTGCCACCAACCCAAGTTAGTGTAGAGAGGCTGTTCTCTAGCCTGAAAATAATGAGGTTAGATTTGAGGTCATATACTGTATGAAGGAGGATCTGATGGAGGTGATACTGTTTCTCAGAACAAATTCATAGACTCCACAAATGTTAATCAGGACGTTTTTGTTAAAAAAAACTGTTTTTTCACGCTTACTGCAGCGTTTTGCATATTTTTTAAAAAAATTTGTGTTCTAAAATTATATGCAATAAATATATTTTACATTGACAAGCAAAAGGGTAACAATGTTTTGAACTTTTGACTTTCAGGCTCCATATCTCAACATCTACTACAGCTTTGAACATGAGACTCCATCATTTGTAGACAATCATCTTGGCTTTCTCATACATAAATTTGACTTGCAAATATTTAGCATATGCTTACTTAACTCCCAGTGGTAGAACTTAACTCCTAGAGGTGGAACAATCTTTTTCTTCTTGTATACTACAAATTATAACCTGTTCTCACATTTCCTAATAGCTCAGTGTGTAATTAGGTTTATTCCCAAGCAAAAGGTCACTGGTTCGAGCAGCCGCCAAGATTTCCTAAGAAAAAAGAAGCAACATCATCCAGCTCATCGATAGCATCTCTTGGCTAAGAAAATTGCCAAACTGCATCATGTGAGGCCCTGACAGCTGGAAGAACACGAAATGAAGTCTGTCCATCCATTCAAAAGCCAGGATGGCTCATTAAAAGGTTTATCAGTTCCAGCACAACAAATACGACAGTGGATTTGGCTCGTATGCTTCGTTAGAGTGAGACCACAGATATCAATACTGAGCTATATATGAGTACCCGACAAGATGAGTTACTTCCTACACTCAAGTACTTTGGGTATGAAAAAGACGACCTAGTGTTCCAGCAGGACGATGACCCAAAGCATAAGTCGAGTTTGGCAAAGAAATGATTCACTGATAATGACGTCGAGTTGCTGAATTGACCCACACAATCCCCAGACTTCAACCCAATCGAACACTTGTGGGTAGAATTAAAGAAAAATCTGAATTTGTACCCAAGTAAGTTAACCAGTATGCACCAACATTGGGAACGTGTAGAAGAGACCTGGGATCAGATTTTGGTGGAGGCATGCTTGAAACTGATAGAGAGCCCAGAAGGATTCAGGCAGTGCTGAAAGCTAAAGGTGGATTTACAAAATACCACAAAATTTTGATTTTAAGGAGAAAAACAGTAACAATGCAAAGAGTCTGCATAACTAGGCAATTGCTAAATAGTTGCAAGTCAAAGTTATGTATGAGATAGCTAAGATGATTAGCTATAAAATGATGGTATCTCATGTTCACAGCTGTAGTGGATAGTGGGATACGGTGCCTGAAAGTCACAAGTTTAAAACATTGTTACCATTTTGCTTGTCAATATATGTTCTACCTAATAAGCTTGATTATTGAATCATAAGGTAATAAAAAGCCTGAGGTTACCTTTTCACTACAGTAAAGTTATCACTTAAACATGTGCTATGTATGAAGGAGTTGAAGTTGGAGTCTGAGCTTTGGGAAATTGAGGAGTCGGAGCTTTGGTTTACCGACTCCACAGCCCTGGTGACTAATACCATCATAATAATACTGACCAAATCAGGATACCAAAACCAATATTACCAATAACAATAATATACATAGACCAAATAATACCCCACATAACACTACCATATAAAGACTAATACCACCACAATGTTACTGACCAAACCAGTATACCAAGACCAATAACAACAATAATAAAAATATACAAGGTCCAAATGATACCACCACATGATGACCACATCTTACTACCATAAACGGTTTGAATAATACCATTGTACTGTTACTGAATATAAACCATTACACAAAGACCACTGTTACCACAAAACCGTAATCATATAGTGGTAGATAGCAGCTATACACAGGGTCTGCAGCCGTTTAAGTGATTACAGTGCAGTTACATGTAAGGACTCACAGGTGACATTTTATCTGATGAGTCATTCTCTTTCCATTTTCTTTCTCCATCCAGTCCAGATCATCATGACAATTTCTACTGGCCACAACTGGAAGAATGCAGAATTTACTACACAAACATGTTAGACTAGAAACAGTAAACGTGCCCACAGCAGATTATTAGGCCACCATTTGTGCGACCAGTAGGTAGGAACACACTCCATTTAGTAGACAGTGCCCCAAATTAGACAGGCGAATAGGAAGACACTTCTTTTAGGTAGCTTAGACCTTAAAAATTAGTCAGATAAAAAGTCAGACTCTTCCTATTAGGTAAAGTCCCCTTCAGTATAGGACCCTTTCTATTAGATAGGTAAGTAGATAGAGTTCCCTCTAGTAGGTAGGCAGATTCCCCTCCGATAGGTAAGTAGATAGGGCCCCCTCTAGTAGGTAGGTAGACAGGCCCCTTCTAGTAGGTAGGTAAGTATATAGGGCCCCCTCTAGTAGGTAGGTAGAAAGGGCTCCTTATAGAAGGTAGGCAGGTAGATAGGGCCCCTTATAGTAGGTATGCCAGTAGGGACCCTTATAGTAGGTAGGCAGGTAGATAGGGCCCCTCCTGGTAGGTAGGCAGGTAGATAGGGACTCTTCTGGTAGGTAGACACGTAGATAGTGCCAGTTATGGTAGGTAGATAGGGCCTCTTAGGTAGTTAAGGACTTCCCCCAGTAGGTGCAGGCGGTGGCTGTGATCGCTGCATTGCTGGGTCTGTGTGACCCAGTGATGCAGCTGTGTGGCGAGGGTGAACTGTAGGCCCCCCTGGCTCAGGGGCCCGGTCGCGACCACTGCGACCCCTGTAGCTATACCACTGCCAGTAATACAACAATACCACTGTTGCCAGACCTAGTCCCCCGGCTGTGGGTTGCACCAACACACAGGCATAGCATCATAGCAACAATAGCTCCCACACAGCACCACTACCAAAAAAAAGGAAAGGTTCACTACCACTTACTGCTCCCTGCAAGCAGATTAAAAGAAAAAGGGCATTAACCCTTAGGCCATGTTCACACGGCTTAAAATGGGCCGTATTTCGGTCCGTAATTACGCGCCGGAGTGCGCAAATTACGGGCTGAAAACGGCCCATTCATTACGGTAATCCACAGTTCTCATAGAGAACTATGGATTACGTCTCCTCTCCCTGCTCGGCGAATACGCCGAGGGGGGAGATAATTGACAGGTCACTTTCTAGCGGCGTATACGCGCCGCTAGCAATGATTGTCTATGGGCCGGCGAAGTGCCGGCCCCCCGCTCCCGCCCCCGGCCACACGGCGTAATTGCGGGGCGTAATTACGTCCCGCAGTTAACCCGTGTGAACATAGCCTTATACAGGCTACAGCTAATTAAAAACACCTGGGCCAAATACGGAGGATTGCTTGTACAAGTAAACAAAGCAGAGACATTTGTATTCAAACTAGGCAAAAAGAGATGGGACCCAGAGCCAGGGGGCTAGGTCTGATGGCAGTGGTGCTGTTGGACCACTGAGTTGTTCTCCTAGCTGGTGTTGCTGTCACTGTGGCGGTGGCCGCCAAGTGGTGCTACATTATAGTGTAGGGACCCACTTTAAAGGGGTCACTGTGTAGTGGCAAATAGGCTTAAACTGTTTGATCAAAAAGTATACCTAATGAACCTCATGTCCATTTTTTAAAATATTTTTGCTGAGAAGCAATAGATCAACGTATGGGAAGTTGATGTGCATTCCATGTCTTTTTTCTTCTTCCTGAAACAAATTGGGTATCACTATAGTCATAGACTTGCTGAGTAAAGCTAACGTTATTTATACCGTATGGTGACTGAGGTAAAAAATAAAAAATACTACCAGAATTGCTGTATTTTGTTCAAAACACCTCACAAAAAACTTGATAAAAAGCAATTAAAGCATCATATGAACTCCATAAAAACTTCATAACGTCCTGCAAAAAACAAGCCCCATAATCAGCTCCATATACAGAAAAATAAAAAAAATTATGGCTCACAGACTATGACGACATAAAAACGCAATTTTTTTACAAAAGGATTTCTGTTGTGAAAGTAATAAAACATAAAAAAACTATATAAAAAGTATATAATTGTAAAGTTATTATGTCATTTTTACTGCACTCTGAACGCTGTAAAAATTAACTCCAAAAAACAATGGCAGGACTGTGTTTTTTCCACCCATTTTTATGACCCAAAACTAAAAAAACCATGGAACACCTGTGGGCCCAAAATGCAGAATATACCCCTACATGGGATCCATGAGGAGTGTTGAATCCAAGATGGGATGACTTCAGGAAGATTTCACCTGTTCGGGTACTTTAGGGGCCTTACAAATGCAACATGGCTCCCAAAATCTGAATTCCAAAACTCCAATAACAGTCCCTCCCTTATACGCCCTGCCATGCGCCCAAACAGCAGTTTACACCAACATATAAGGTACTGCTGAACTTGGAAGAAATTGCGTAACAAATTTGGGGGTTTTTTTTCTCCAGGATTTCTTGTAAAAATGAAACATTTTCAGATAAAATTGCAGATTGTTGGAATTTTTATTTTTTTTTATTTTTTACAGCCTAAAGCCAAATAATTTGTATAGCACCTGTGGGGTCGATATACTCACTGCACCCCTGGATATATTCCTAAGGGATGTAGTTTCCAATATGAGGTCTTTTTAGAGGTGTTTATTAAGTTTCATCACCTTATTGTGTCCGCAAACCTGTAATGGTGTCTATAGGAAATCGTAATGAAAATCAGACCCGAAAATTCAGTAGGTGCTCCTCCTATTCTGAGGCTTGTGGTTTAGTCAAATAGCGCACTAGGGCCACATATGGGATATCTCTGAAAACGGCAGATTTGGGGGATTTGATATTGAGTTGGATTTCCCTGGTCACATCTACCGTGTTCCAGTGAATAATAGATAAAAACTGAAAATCTGCAAAAAAAAGTGAAATTTTAAAATTGGCAATTTGTAATGAACTAAGTGAAAAAATGGAGTGGACCTTTAAGACAACATAGTTATGTTCTAGGGCAAGATTACAGAGAGGACACTCCATTTAATGTCATTGTTTTTCACAGCCCTCCATATAACAGGCTCAGATAGGAATAGGAGCTAGCAGAGCTGAAAAGATTCACCCACAGTCTCTACAAGAAATGTAGGCCTGAAGAGGCTGTGAAGAGTAGGGTCTATAGCTACAGAATTGTTGCTGTGATGCTGTGCTGGTGTGGTGGTGCAGCCCAGAGTCGGGGGGCTAGGTCTGGCAGCAGTGGTGCTGTTGGGCCACTGGGTTGTGCCCCTCATCTGTGTGGTTTTTGCTGCGGCGGTCGCCGCCATGCAGGGTTTCCACCCATTAGTGTAGGAACCCACTTTAAAGAGGTCCCCGTGACGAGGCAAGTGGGCAAATATGTTTTGATCAAAAAGTATACTAAGAACCTCCTGTTCATTTTTGTAAAAAATTATGCTGAGAAGCATTAGATCAACGTATAGTAAGGCTGTGCGATCCATGTTTCTTTTTTGCATATGTTCTATAGCTACAGACCTGTTTGATCTCTCCTGATAGGCTGCCAGACCTGGTTGCTATAGCTACAGCCCTGGCTTCTACTGCAGCCTAGTAAACATGCCCCTGAATTCAAAAGGAAACCAAGAAAACAGAACTGAGGTGAGATGAATCAATGTAGTGAGACAACCCCTTTAAATGGCATATTGCTGAAGTATGATGTGTGCAAACACAAATGAGACTGAAACCAATGCAAACACTGTGGAGTCTGCAAAGCGCGCTAAAGCACTGTGGCCCTTTCAAACAGCTGATAACAAGGAATAGATCATTATTGATCTAATAATGATGGCCATTTTTAATGTTAAACCATTTATTTTAAACGCTTGGATAACCCATTACATAACTTCTTTATTAAACCATAAAATATTGCAGCTATTCACATTTCAATACACAGATGTATTTAGCTATCAGTACTTTAGAGGATAGGTAGTATGATAATCACCAGTCAATTCTTTATTACATTAGGGCTACCTCTTTGGGATTAAGCTCTCTGTTTCCATCTACAAATATTGGACACACCTCTATGTATAGGAACTTTAAAGCCTTCGTTAAACCTTGTGTATCTAATACTTATGTAGAAAGGGCTTACAATTCAGGGGTTGCTTACATGTAGATAGATGTACCCTGTATATTACCATAGATTGGATTTCTACTGCTGCTTACAAGTATAATTTTTTACTGAGTGATATTGTCATTTTTCCTAGATGCTTTTACTTACTATTTCAGACTGACCGTGACAAAGGGAGAATAAAGTATTTTAAAGGGGTTGTCTCACTACATTGATTCATCTCACTTCAGTACTGTTTTCTTGGTTTCATTTTGAATTCGGGTGTGTGTTTACTGGCTTCTACTAGGCTGCAGTAGAAGCCTGGTCTGTAGCTATAGAAACCAGTGCTGCCAGCCGCTTATGAGGGATCAAACAGGTCTGTAGCTATAGTGACCTGAGGAGCTGATGCAGCCCATACAAGAGGGGATATCTAGGAATAGGTCGGACACTGTTAATGGACACATATTGCAAAGTGACTTGTTTTTGCAAGATCTTTGACATAAAAAGCAATCCTTGTAGTGAGACAACCCCTTTAAGTTGTCAGAAATGCTGGGAAATGTATTAACACATATCATGTAATGCCATGCCACTGATTCATCACATATCTATAATAACACAGCTTGATGAATCCACCCCATAGAATAACACAGCATGGAGCAGCATGGAAAGGTTTTCTTGTAACAATGATTACTTAATGAGTATGTTTCTGAAAGAAGAAACAATCCTTCACACAATCTACGTACAAGAATAAACATATGGCACTGCAAGGTTTCCTGGGCAGAATACAGGAAAACCACCACATGGATAAATAAGAGATAGGATAAGTAGTTTGTGTGGTACATAAGGTGAAAGACAATATGCAGAAAGGTGGCATAGCTGCAGGGGTGGCAGTAGTCGCACTGGTAACCAGGCCTCTGAGTCAGTGGTTCCCACAGGCCATCCTCACCATATAGCTGCATGGCTGGGTCACATTATAGACCCAGCGATGCAGCTATCACAGCTGGTGCATACATATTTCATGTGCTTGCATTGTGCAGAGACAGAATGATCTGCCCAAACGATCTTTAATTACATAGAGCCGGGCTCCCGATCCAATGGCCAGGACTGGAGCTAGCTTCAATCCCAGTCATTTAACCCCCTACATGCCATGGCAAATAGCAGCCATGGCATCTAGATGATTGACAGAGGAAGGGGGCTCCCTCTGTTTAACTATCAGCAGGCCCACAAAGGGATTGTGGAGTGCTGATGGTTGGGGCAAGACCTAATTGGCTTCTGTTCATGACCTCCAGGCTTGCCATGTACAGAAGCCTATTAAACGCTGCCGTAGACCAGTTCTAATAACATACCTCTCAAAGGAATAATACTTTAATGTACTGCTATGTATCATATAAAGTGGAACAAAAAAAGTTTGAATATGTTAAAAAATAAAAACATAAAAAGCAAACACAAAACCCCTGTCTCTTTATTTTTTTGTGTGTGTGTAAGTATATTATATATATATATATATTATATATATATATATATAATATATATATATATATATTATATATATATAGCAGGCATCCTCAAACTGCGGCCCTCCAGCTGTTGGAAAACTACAACTCCCATCATGCCCACTGTTATAGATTATATAAATGCATGATGGGAGTTGTAGTTTCCCAACAGCTGGAGGGCCGCAGTTTGAGGATGCCTGATATATATATATATATATATATATATATATATATATATATATATATATATATATATATATATATTTACATAGAATAGGTATCGCCATGTCTTTAAAAGGGTTGTCTCACTACATTGATTTATCTTGCCTCATTCCTGTTTTCTTGATTTTACTTTAAATTCAGGGGCGTGTCTAATGGTTTCTACTAGGCTGCAGTAGAAGCCAGGTCTGTGGCTATAGCAACCAGTGCTGGCAGCCTATCAGGAGAGATCAAACAGGTCTGTAGCTATAGCAACCCGAGGAGCTAATGCAGCCTATACAATAGGGGATATCTGGGAATAGGTCGGACATTGTTAATGGACACATATTGTAAAGTGACTTGTTTTTGCAAGATATTTAACATAAAAAGCAATCCTTGTAGTGAGACAACCCCTTTAAGTCTCTAATCTATAAAACTGTTGTGTTTCATCCCTAATTCTTAAGCATTCTATAGTTTTTTATCTTTTCTATGTTAAAAGCTCACTGAAGAAGCAGATGAGATGATTAAGACTTGACACGCGTGGGTTGATTTTCCCTTTAAGAATAAAAAAATATTTGTAATACTCTTTTGGCTTTTACTGGAACACTATAGTTTGGATCCACTACTCTTTTTGTGAAATAACACAAATTACTCATCACTAATGAAAATAACAGATGTCTAAATTGCTTAAAAATACAATATATTTAAAAGCCGTCCGTTAACAAAATTCTGTTTTTTCTTTTTTATTTTAGATGAGTCATTGGTATGCTGAAGCGAATCACTTCTAAGTAGAGAAATTGGCACTCATTGGGTTGCAGATAACAGTGGCACTGGTTTTCCTCTTTTATTTAGCCTAACTAAATTATTTAGCATAACTTGACTAGCCTGTAACTCTAGCTGAAAATGTTAGCTTTTTTTTTTCCTTCTTCATAGATATTTTTATTAAAGTTTTTAAACTCACAGCAGTGTGTACAGTGGTGTTATTGTCTTTACAACAGCAATTATCTTGTAAATAAATGTAGAAGGTACATGGTCTGGGTACAATTTTGGTGAAATGTATTAGTCTATCCAGTAATATTATTATTAATAATAATTATTACTATTATCATCAATATTATTATTATCAATGATCAACAATAACAATTTTCTCAAGGACGATCTCTCTACAAAGTGCTTAATTTGGTTACAACTGTGAAAGCCCGGGAAGTCTCGTTTACTAGACACTGATCTAGAGAGATGATCCAAATCTAAGAACCAACAGCCCCCCCAAATGTCTGCAATGATACAAAAACAATATCAAAAATAAACAAGAGTGCTCTTATTTTGATATATTCCTTGCGAGCAATGGGCAATACTGACACCTCCCATCCCCAGTTGGCCCAGAAAGACCATGCATGGCATGAAAATTAGGTGCTGTTTACATGCATTTTCTGCCATGTCTGTGGTATTCATCAGGGTACTGTGAAAAAAGGTGACCTGTTGTAGTGCCTTATATAGCGACCCCATGAAGATCAATATAACAAACGCAGTCTTATGTGGACTATATTTGCTCTATTTTCCGATGGTATATGCTTTCTCTGCGGGACTCAAAAGCAGGGTAGGCTATGCTTTTAAGTTCCCCAGGAAAAATGTAAACTGCCGGAAAATAGAGCAAATATAGTCCATTTTAAATTTACCAGCAGTATACATTTTTCCTGGGGAACTTAAAAGCATAGTCTACCCTGCTTTTGAGTTCCACAGAGAAAGCGTATACCACCGGAAAATAGAGCAAATATAGTCCACATAGGACTGCGTTGTAGCAGAGAAATGTAGCCCACATAGGACTGTGCTTGCTCTATTGATCTATATAGGACCACTACAGCTTTGACGTGGTATCCCTCAGGGTACCTTTGTTTATGGTACCCTGATGGATACCACAGATGAGTTGTAAAAAATTGTGTGAACGGCCCCATAGGAGAATTTTATGTGAGAGGCCAGTAATCAGTCTTGGTTCCTATCATCACATATAATGCCCATCTTGAAAATCAGGCAAAGTCACTAGAATTTTTTTTGTTATCCACATGCACAATACTCTTTGTTATTCTTTTGGAATTTAGGGAAAAAAAATCATCTCATTTTAATTTCATGTGAGGCATATAAGGGAATAAAAGCAACCCCTTCTGCATTTTATGTAGGTAACCCTTTCCCAAGTTAACATCATTTTGTACTACTCTCAAGTCACTTCATCTATATATAGGTTTTTAACTGAATGGCCCGAATGGTAATCATACATAAACCAGGATGTACCAGGAAAAATATTACTATACATTTTTACAGTACTATAAATCTTTCCTTTACAGAGTTCATGGTGTCTACTCATGTAATAAGTACCTAGGTTAACTTACATCCTAAACTACTGTACCTTTGATGTTCTCTTTAGTTTAACTACTAGAACGCTGGTCTCCAACCTGTGATTCTGCAGCTGCTGTGAAACTACGGCTCCCAACCTGCACAATTTTTTACAACACTTTGGACCATATGTATGAAAATTGTATAGGCCTCAAACTCACTTTTTTGCCCATAGTAAACTATGGGCAACAAACTGAGTTTTAGACCTAAACCGTTTTCATACATGTGGCCCTTTGTGTCACAGGTTTGTGGTCACCAGATTCTGCATAATCGGTCATTATTTATAATGCAGATTATATAACATTTCAGTACAATTCAGTGTATTGCCAATCTTTCCATAATGCATGCCGTTAATGAATCAAGCACAGCTTATTTCAAATTATCAAATGGTTTCATGCTTCGCGTATACTAATAGCAATGTCATTATGTATTAAAATTCTAATTAGATATGATTTTGAAAACCGTTATGCCGAGCAAATGACTTTTATACTCTATGACTCACCTGTACTCAAGCGAACGATGACCTTAAGTTCTATCTAGCATCCCAAATTAAATGTGTCTCTCTTAGTGTTCTGATCATAATGACCTGATGACCATGGGCCTCTTATTAAGAACACAATTCAATTGTTTACCGAACAAGACAAGACATCTACAGTAGTAGATAAGGCTTAGATAAACCAAAGTAAAGGACTACTGTATTTCTGTAACATCTTACTTTTCTTGAAATGTCTATTGTTTAAGAATACAAAGCTACATTTTCCTTTACATGACTGCTTTTGACAGCTGGGTCCCATTTTACAATTTTATTTAGCTAAAAACAGGAGTGGATTTCAACTGTGTGTCCTAACAGGAAAGTTTGACTTAAGTTAATTTCCTGGTAAGAAATTTCTTCAGTAATGCATAATATAGACTAATAGTATATGCATAATCTAAAATAACAGTGGGAGGAGAGAAAAAAGGTGGGCAGCATTGTAATAACAAGGGAACAGCTGCCCCCATTTAATTTCTGTGGATATAATTTTGCTGAATGTAACTTTTTTAAATTGCTTTGAATCTTCCTTTACTTTGCACCAAGCGATCACAACTTGAGTATCACATTGTCAAAATTAGATTGCAAAATGGTAACATTTTATATTTAGTGTACTAAACATGTTACATAAGTGTGGCCCTTCTCTCCATTCTGGCTAATTGCACTTCAGTAAAGTGTCTGCCTAATTGACTATACTGTGATTGTTGATTATTGTGAACACGTCCAATTTATAATTTTCTGGTAAGACATTAAAGAGCGCTTCTGAATCACAGAACATACATGTGAGCACAAATTTGCTTTATAGTATAGTTAGAACCAGAAGAGAAAAAGTAGGCACTACAAATAATGAAAGTGGGGTGCTAACTGTATAGCCAAAGAGCCTTATATATACTGTATAAGAGAAAGAGTCATCCAAAAAGTTGCTTTCCCCTTAGGGGATTGGTCTTTTGTACTCGGTACTATATAAGTGCAACTTTTTTGGATGTCTCTTTCAAATATATATATATATATATATATACACACACACATATATATACATATATATATACACACACATATATATATACAAACATACATATATATATATACATATATACACGCATACATATATATACACACACATACATATATGTATACATATATACATACACATACATATATATATACACACACATACATATATATATACATATATATACATACACATACATATATACATATATATACATATACATAATATATACATACATATATATATACACATACATATATACATATATATATACACATATTATACATATATACACATACATACATATTATATTAATATATATAACATAATCACATATATACATAAAATAAATACAATAATACATATATACATATATATACAATACATATATATACTATACAATACACACACACACACACACATATATATATATATATATATAAATACTACACACACACATATATATATATATATATATATATATATATATATATATATATATATACACACACACATACATATACACACACATTTATATATCCTTTATAGCAGGGTCTGCAACGTTGGCTCTCCAGCTGTTGGGGAATTACATCTCCCATCATGCCTACTGATATAGATTATATAAATGCATGATGGAAGTTGTAGTTTCCCGACAGCTGAAGAGCCAACGTTGCAGACCCCTGCTTTATAATATAGCTTCTATAATTGCCGTCATGCGGTAGCGACAACGCAGTGCTAGAAATTCTTACAATACCACTGCTATATGAAAAGTTTAACACTTTCCAATATAAAAGGACATAAAGCAGCGATTTCTTTTTTTTGCTAGATTTGTGATCAGTTAAGACTTTAAAGAAAATAAAAGAAGTCTTCTCTGCAACCTAAGATGGCTAAACAGGGAACAGAAGACTGCATTCAGCTTCCTAGGAAACGGATAGAAAATAAAGTTTAGTAACTTTCTTAAAGACTATTATGCTAATTAATTGTATGCAGCATTATTTTACTAGATAGAAAGTAGTGTGAAATGATGCTAATGCAGCAAATGAATTGTTGGTACTCATCTATTCTACTTATCCAGGACAAAGTAATGTGCTTATGTTATTTGAGAGGTCGAAAGTGGTAGGAGTCCTTTGTCCAGGGATCATTTGCTTTACATAATGGTCCAATTAAGATCGGTGTAATTCATATTGTATGGTATATAGGTTACTAATTTATGTGCATTAGTGCTTTATAAATGTGTTTACTTTGTTAATATACACGTGTTAGTGCCGGGCAATAATGAATGTCAGATCTACTACAAAATGCCATTATATTTAATAGCTATAGCTTTGAAGATAATGCAGATTGGAATAGAAATGGCCTACACTTCATTCAACCTAGATTCTGTGCATGAGAGGGCCTAGGATTTGGTCTATCTTATTAGAACGTAGATGATCTGGTTATATCAGTATAATGCTGAGTGGACTCCATTGTACATGAAGCTGGTCACAATCACTCACCATACACACACACACAACCACCACCACCACCAGGGCAGTACTCCAGTCAGGGGCCCTGGTCAAATATAAAATAAAAGGGGGGCCACTAATATGATGCAAGATGGGAAGTGGTCCCAGAAGCTTCAGCTGTCTGTGGCCCTGAAATTACCTATAGCTGCCCTGTATACTCATATAGGCTTCATATTAACCCTTGTATGCTGTAATCAATCTTTATGATACAGAACTGACTTTTGAAGGCATGAGAATCCCTGACCCTCCAGAGACCCTGACCCTCCAGAGACCAAAGTTACTCAATTCAATAAAACACATTGACTAAAGGAAATAAAATATTTTCGATATTTTATTTTTTCGGAGGATATGTTGTACACCAAATATCCCATTGGCAGTAAAGCGCATTCAATGTGTTTTAAGCCAAACAGTCACTTTGTTTAAACAAACACAAATATAAAGTAAAAATAAAAACCACAAAATAATGAACTGCATGTTTAAAACATACAAAATCCAAGCCTACTCAGTAGGTAACTACAACATTCCATCTGTTGAATATATATTTATAAATTTACATTTCAATTACAAAAATAGACTTTTGAGTTTTTGCTTACATTCTACATAAATGAAGCTGTGCTTCAGTTTCCTCTCTGTACCTTTTCAGGTCTTTGATACATTCTTTTAAGAATTCCCTTTCACCTTAAGGCTCGATGCAATGCATCAATACACGCAAATGCACGTGTCAAGACATCAGCAAGGCTTCACAAAAAGGCACCAAGTTACTGGAAACTAGATAAAACTTTTTTTTTTTCTTTTTTTTTGACGTATGAGTACCATCTGATGATATTTACAAAAACAAAACAAAGTAACGTAAAAAAGGAGAAACAAAACATTACTTTTACACATGCTCGAATACATAAGTGCTGATCCTCAAATAAGTTGAAGCCATGGTAGCATTATCACTATATACCATTTACAAACGGGGTCCCTATTAATTTAAAAAAATACCACATGAATATGCAAAGGGAAAAAAAGTCACATCAAGAGTACCAAAAAAAAAACAAAAAAAAGAAAAACAAAAAAGCATAAAAAACGTAAACAAAAACTTTGCACGTATACAATATACATTATGTATAGAGTAAAAATCCCTTTATGCAAATAAAAGTTGATCTTTAAAAGGATCGTGTTGAAATTATTTCAATTAGTCATGCAAATTAAGTCTTTGAAAACAATGGGAAATTAAAATGGCAGTTTCTTAGGCATTTGAAGCTTATCAGTTTACAATGGCCTTTCTTCTTTTTTTTTTTTTGCTAGACAGTCTGTCATCGGTAACTTCCCAATCCGAGACCAAGCTTTGGAAGTCTTCAGTTTGTGCCTATTCATTTTTTTGCACATGTCCTATCATATTCTCAACAGATTTCAATTGTTCTGGGAGAATATGTTACTGACATATCAGAAAGTGCTGAGGACACAGGAGAACTGAAGGAATTGGTAACTATTGAAGATGGGAAGCTAGTAATACCTTGGACTTGGAGGGTGGTGGTAACAGATGGGTATGTAACTGCTGTGGAAGGAGATGGAAAGGAACTGTGGACTGGGGATGGGTAGGAAGAAGACACCGGGGACGAGTAAGATGTTGGCACTGGAGATGGGTAGGAGGTCGAAGCTGATGGGGAGTAGGAAGAAATGGGAGATGCAACAGACACTGGTGTTGCTTTATCAGTCTTTTTGTCCTTTTGCCTCAAGTGAATTTTAGTGTGCCTCTTTCGCTCATCGCTCCTTGCAAATTTCCTACCACAAATGTCACAGGCAAATGGCTTCTCCCCTGTATGTGTTCGGATATGGGTGGTTAAGTGGTCACTTCTGCTGAAGTTCCTCATGCAGATACGACACTGGAAGGGCTTTTGCCCAGTGTGAATGCGGATGTGCCTGGTCAGTTCATCAGACCTGGAGAACCTTCTGTCACAAGACTCAACTGGACAAGCATAAGGTCTCTCATGAGGAGGGGTCTTACTGGGGCGGTTGGGATATTTCCTCATCCGGCTTGGCTTGATGAGCTGAGATTGATAAGTACTGTTATTGATACCCTTGAGTTCTTGTGAAACAGTCTGTGTAGCAAAGGCCTTGATGGTAGAAAGGGGTGTGAGAGAAGGCTGGTGGGGTCTGCTTTCAATCCCTTGGAAAGGTTTCTGCTCCGAAGTTACCAGGCTGACATCTCCTTGTTGCTGTGGAAACAGGTAGTCTGGGATCATTGGCACCTGGAAACTGGTCTTTGAGACAGGATATGCAGGGGGCGGATATTGGATTGAAGACGAAGCATTCTGAAAAGACTGAGATGACTGGTCAGAGAAGAGATCTGTGCTTGAGTTGGGAAATGTTGGTGCTGCAGAATAAATGGGGCTGCTGTCACTTGAATGAACGGAGCAGCTCAGAGGAGGACTCTGGGAAGAAGATGATGATGCTGAGGAGGACGGTGAAGAGGAAGGTGTTGAAGTAGTGGGGGGATTGGCCATCCCCACCAGTCCACTGACCAGGCTGAAGAGAGGCTCTGGCCATAAGGTGTTACTACTGTTCGGAGCAGGCTCCAGGGAGAAGCGCCCAGTGTAGGTCAGAGATGGCAGCCTGGTGGTCTGGTTGGCATAGCTAGTCTCGATGACAGCTTTCTCAGCATTCAGAGACATCTCAGAGAAGGCATCTGCAATAAACAAGAGCACTGATTAGAGGACAGAGCCATGGAGGTGGCATAGTGCTAGACAACACAGACTGCAATGTTCCTGGAAGGCCCTGTGCACTGCATGATCTGACGCCAACAGAATTCCCTGCTACAGTATTTAGTATGCAGTGCACAGCCCATTCCCTGCTCCGACATCACATGCAGAAAAACAGCATCGCATGCACACAAACGCGACAACATCCAGGTGTGAACCATGCCCAGCTGACAGGCGGCCACGCTTACCTGCTGCTAGGTGATCGAAATTCTCGGCCCCCTCCCCAGGGGAGTTGAAGCCGCTGCCCTCGGGAACAGTAGCGCCCAGGAACTGGGATCCCCCTGAGTTGAGCAGCATCATCTCTTCCAGTTTAGGGTAATTATCCATGGTGGGAGAATGAGGGAAGGAGCCGAAGGGGTCTGAGATCTGCAGAGGTGAGATGAGCATCTCTGCTTTGGCTGCTGCCATAAGCTCCTCGGGGATCCCTAGAGAAGCTGCCTCGGCATGCACACTGGGGGAGGACAGCTTGTCTCTCCCCGGCTCTGGGGCTGTGGACTTGGGACACTGTGTGTTATGGTGCTAATGAGTATTGTGCTCTGGCGGCTGCTGCTGGGGTTGTCGCCGGTTCTGCAGTCGCTGCCCCCGCACGGCTCCCCCAGTCCTGCCTGCTGGAATCTCTCGCGGCTCCCCGGGATCCGCTCCTATATAAAGGGTTCGTAGCTGTCTGTGCCCGCCCACTCTGTGACGTACATGGCCATATATGGAGTGCAGGAAGCCCTTTTTTGGAGGAGAGCTGGAGGACCCGTGACGTCGGCGAGGAAGGGGGAAGACTGAGAATGGAACTCCGCGCAGTTACAGGGAATAGCGGACGGCGAGGGGGAGTCCCGTCCTGGGGAGAGCTCTCCATAGAGCGCCCATTGGGGTGAAGGGGAACCGGCATGGGGGCTCCCGGTTACCGGGCAGCGGAAGCCAGCAGCGGGTACACGGGCACCACCTCCTGCCCGCCTCCCCCGCCACCTTCCGGAAATCCCGGCCGGTGAGTCCATGTAAGGTGATGCCCATGTAAGGCACGGTTCCGGCGGGGTTCCTTCCTGCTCCTTTTAAGGGCTTTCCGGCTCGGCTCCCTCTCCCTTTCTGTTTCACATGGAAAAAAAAAGTGCTGATGAGGTGCTGGAGCCTGGAAACAGAACAGGCTGCAGTGACAGCAGCGAGACTACAGGGGCATCCCAGGCTCAGCACAAGCGCTGCTGGCTGCCACCAGATCCTCCTGCTCCTCCATCACCAAACCTGCAGCCTGCCATGACTGCTGCGAGTCACATTATTATGACCAGCTGATCCTCCTGCTCCTCCATCACCAAACCTGCAGCCGAGCTGCCTGACTGCTGCGATCATTTATTTGACCACAGATCCTCCTGCCATCATGATCCTCCATCTCCAAACCTGCAGCCGAGCCTGCCATGACTGCTGCGAGTCACATTATTATGACCAGCAGATCCTCCTGCATCATGATCCTCCATCACCAAACCTGCAGCCGAGCTTGCCATGACTGCTGCTAGTCACATTATTATGACCAGCAGATCCTCCTGCCATCATAAACTGCAGCCGAGCCTGCCGATGACTGCTGCGAGTCACATTAATGACAGCTGATCCTCTGCTCTCATCACCAAACCTGCAGCCTGCCATGACTGCTGCGAGTCACATTATTATGACCAGCAGATCCTCCTGCTCCTCCATCACCAAACCTGCAGCCTGCCATGACTGCTGCGAGTCACATCATTATGACCAGCAGATCCTCCTGCCATCATCATCCTCCATCACCAAACCTGCAGCCGAGCCTGCCATGACTGCTGCGAGTCACATTATTATGACCAGCAGATCCTCCTGCCATCATAAACTGCAGCCGAGCCTGCCATTACTGAGGCGAGTCACATTATTATGACCAGCTGATCCTCCTGCTCCTCCATCACCAAACCTGCAGCCTGCCATGACTGCTGCGAGTCACATTATTATGACCAGCAGATCCTACTGCCATCATGATCCTCCATCACCAAACCTGCAGCCGAGCCTGCCATGACTGCTGCGAGTCACATTATTATGACCAGCAGATCCTCCTGCCATCATGATCTTCCATCCCCAAACCTGCAGCCGAGCCTGCCATGACTGCTGCGAGTCACATTATTATGAACAGCAGATCCTACTGCCATCATAAACTGCATCCGAGCCTGCCATGACTACTGGGGGAATACATGGGCGAGTCACATTATTATGACCAGCAGATCCTCCTGCTCCTCCATCACCAAACCTGCAGCCGAGCCTGCCATGATTGCTGCAAGTCACATTATTATGACCAGCAGATCCTACTGCCATCATAAACTGCAGCCGAGCCTGCCATGACTGCTGGGGGGATACAAGGGTGAGTCACATTATTATGACCAGCAGATCATCCTGCCATCATAAACTGCAGCCGAGCCTGCCATGACTGCTGGGGGGGGGATACAAGGGCGAGTCACATTATGACCAGCAGATCCTCCTGCCGTCATGATCCTCCATCACCAACCCTGCAGCCGAGCCTGCCATGACTGCTGCGAGTCACATTATTATGACCAGCAGATCCTCCTGCCATCATAAACTGCAGCCGAGCCTGCCATGACTACTGGGGGAATACATGGGCGAGTCACATTATTATGACCAGCAGATCCTCCTGCCATCATAAACTGCAGCCGAGCCTGCCATGACTACTGGGGGAATACATGGGCGAGTCACATTATTATGACCAGCAGATCCTCCTGCCATCATGATCCTCCATCACCAAACCTGCAGCCGTGCCTGCCATGACTGTGGAGTCTTATTATGACAGGGTCTCCTGCATCTAAACTGCAGCCGAGCCTGCCATGCTGCGCGAGTCACATTATTATGACCAGCTGGTCCTCCGCCATCATAAACTGCAGCCGAGCCTGCCATGACTGCTGCGAGTCACATTATTATGACCAGCAGATCCTACTGCCATCATGATCCTCCATCACCAAACCTGCAGCCGAGTCTGCCATGACTGCTGTGAGTCACGTTATCATGACCAACAGCTAGACGGACTCCATATGTCAGCAGATCCTACTGCCATCATAAACTGCAGCCGAGCCTGCCATGACTGCTGGGGAGATGTACGGGCGAGTCACATTTTTATGACCAGCAGCAAGATGGACTCCATATGTCAGCAGATTCTAATGCCATCGTAAACTGCAGCCGATCCTGCCATAACTGCTGGGGGGGATACATGGGCTAGTCACATAATTATGGCCAGCAGCTAGATGGAATTCATATGTCAGCTGATCCTATTGCCATCATGAGTCTCCATCACTAAACCTTCAGCCGATCCTGCCATGACTGCTAGGGTGGGGGTGGGGGTACATGGCCAAGTCACATTATTGTAACCACCAGCTGAGAGCAGATGCTCAGTCTGGGGAATTAGGGGCCAGAGTAGTACTTGAAAGTCTTGGTCATGTTATTCTAACTAATGTCGGACAATTCTACCCGTGTGAATTATTGCATTGTCTTTCTGGAAGATCCCAGCAAAGAAAAATAAGCAAGTATGGGTGTAAGAGATCTGCAAGGATGGATAAGTACCCAAATCAGTTAAGAGTGGATTCCACATGGATGAGTGGACCCAGAGAATTCCACAAAACATTCACTAGACCATAAGCTTTCAGCTTGTATTCTTCCAGCAATGGTTGCGTTTTTTTTCCCTTGATTGTAGCCTGACACGCCAATGTCCGTCTGTTGAAGCAAAAAGCATGACTTGTCAGAGAAGACAACCCTTTGCCAATCAGTGGATGTCCAATTCTGACACTGCCATGAAAATTGAAGTCTTTTGTGCCAGTGTAACTTGGTCAACAGAGGTGCAGTGACCATCTGTGCTTGGTAGCCCCATACACAATAGGGTTCACTGAATTGTTGTTTTAGATAAATGTCTGTTAGCCTCCTGGTGCAGTTTGGTAATGAGCCGCTCCATCCTCGTGCACCTTCATAGCCAATGTTCACCTTTTCCATCAATGGCACGTGGTGCTCTTCAGTTTCCATGTCGCATATTCACAATGGTGCTATGTGTCTACTCGCGCTACACATTCACCACAGCAGTTTACAAACTGCGCATTTTAAGAAATCTTGGCCCGAAAGCCAATAATCATTCACTTTACCATGACAGCAATGAGGGATATGTGTGCGGACAGCCTATCACATACCGTATATGCCCACCAAGCCAGCTCACCACCAGACTTCGTTCTTGAGTCATGCGCTGCTGATATAGGAAGGCCATAATATTATAACTTGACTGTTCAGCTTATTAAAAATACTTAAATTAGTATAGCTCTGATGAAGGCGATACTATTTATCAGAACAAATTCATAGACTCACTCCATAAGTGTTATTCAGTACGTTTTTGTTGAAAACCGTTTTTTCCCACTTACTGCAACATTTTGCATATTTATAATTTATTAAAGTTTTTTTTGTTTTAAAGTCGTATCCAATAAACATATTTTACACCGACAAGCAAAAGGGCAACAATGTTTTGAACTTGTGACTTTCAGGCTCCATATCTTACCATCCACTACAGCTTTGAACATGAGACCACCATCATTTTATAGACCATCATCTTGGTTATCTCATACATAACCTATCAAGATCCCTAATTGTTAACCCCCCAAATTCTGTCACATATTCATCACTTCCTGCACTTTGGCACCCACAGGCACTTATCTGTATATAGATGTATGGTTGGGATGGCAGGTTCATCCACGTTTTATGTATACTACCCCATATTTATGTAACATGGCTGGACCATTGTAAACCAAGCACTTGTAACCCTTTATTTCACCCATACACCCTAATAGATTGTAAGCTCTTGCGAGCAGGGCCCTCACACCGCATGTCTGATTTGTACGTAGTTTTTTTTACAATGTAATGTCTGGTTTGTCTGTGCTTATTCCCTCTATATTGTAAAGTGCTGCGGAATATGTTGGCGCTATATACATAAAGATTATTATTATTATATTATATAACTTTGACCTGCCACTATTTAGCATATGCTTAGTTCTGCAGATTCTTGTCATGTAACTGCATTGTTACTGTTTTGCTCCTGGTGGTGGGACAAACTTTTTCTTCTTGTTATTACAAATTACAACCTGTTCTCACATTCTGTAATAGCTCAGTGTGTTATTAGGCTGATTCCCAAACAAAAGGTCACTGGTTCGAGCAGCCATGAAGAAGATTTCCCAAGAAAAGAGAAGCAGCATCATCCAGTTCGATAGCATCTCTTGGACCAAGAAAATTGCCAAACTGCATCTTGTAAGGCCCTGACAGCTGGAAAAATATGAAATGAAGTCCATCCATCCATTCAAAAGCCAAGAGGGGGAAGTCCAGGCAAAATATCAGAGTCAACAAGTCGGCTCATCACAAGGTCTATCAGTTCTAACGTGACAGACACGGCAGTGGAGGAGGCACGTAGGCTTCATAAGAGTGAGATCACAGACGTCCATGCAATACGTATCACACAGGTCTGAATTGATGGCCCGAAAAAGGTGAAGAGGCCTCGACTCCAATCTTGTCATAAGAAGCGTTGGCTCGAGTTTGCAAAAAAGTTCGAAAAATGGAAGTTTGGAAACGGGTGATTTGGAGCAATTAAAGTCAATAACCGGGCTCTGATGGGGGCAAATGGGTTTGAAAGAATCACGGTAAAAGGAGGCCAATGGATCAAGAATTTGAAGGAACTGTCAAGTTCGGAGGAGAAAGCCTGAGGATATGGGGATGTTTCACAGGCAAAGATGTTGGATACTTGACCAGGATTGTTGTTGATCTCAGTACTGAGCTCTATGTGAGTGTTCTACAAGAGTCACTTCATATACTCGAGTACTATAGGGATAAAAAAAAAAGGACGACATAGTATTCCAGCACGATAACGACCTAAAGCATACATCAAGGTTGGAGAAGGAATGATTCAATGACAATAAAGTAGAGTTGCTGTATTGGCCTCCACAGTTGCCAGACCTCAACCCAATTGAACACTTGCGGGTAGAGTTGGAGAAAAAGCTGTATTCGTATCCAAATCCAGTCTGCACCAACACTGAGGACGTGTAGAAGAGACCTGGGATCAGATTTTGGTCAATACATGCTTGAATCTGATCCAGAGCCCAAAAGGATTCAGGCAAAGACAAAGCTAGAATTACCAAATACTAACATAATACTAAAAAATTACATTTTGATTTTTAGGAGCAAAACATTAACAATGCAGTTACATGACAAGAATCTGCACAACTAAGAAGATGCTAAATACTTGCAAGTCACATTTACAGTGGGGAAAAAAAAGTATTTCGTCAGCCACCACTTGTGCAAGTTCTCCCACTTAAGAAGGTGAGAGTCCTGTAATTGACATCATAGATAGACCTCAACTATGAGAGACAAAATGAGAAAACAAATCTGGAAAATCACATTGTCTGATTTGGAAAGAATTTATTTGCAAATTATGGTGGAAAATAAGTAATTAGCAGACTTTTGAATATGAGCCGATATGCTTATCGCTGCAACAGAACCCACAGTCTGACCAGAAAGAGACAGAATGCATGAATAAAAGCTGCTTTTGTCTCTATGAAACAGCATGGTGAGAAAACCCCTTTAAATGTATTTTATCGATATCATTGGGGTATGCTCATTTTGGGGCCTTAAAAGTTGGGACCGTTTTTGAGTAAGTTTGAGGCGCTGATTCTGCCACCTTACCAAGTATATGGTGCTAAAAGAAGTGGTCCTCAATATTGTACTAAAGAAATTAATGTGAAACAACAGAAAAGACAACTTTTAGAACATTTAAATGACACATGCAAACAAACACATCAATGTGCTTGAGCAAATTCAATTCTATTCATCTGCACTACATATTTATAAACAAATTAATCACAAGAACAATGTAGAATTGTGTAATCAACAGCTCATTAATTAGAGCTGCTACAGCAAAATGGATGGGATTTTTGGACTCAAATACCCAGAATAATGTGAAAATTTCTAGACACCGGAAAAAATTTTTTGTTCCCCAGTGTATTTTATGTAATAGAGCAACAAATATTTGTGAAATGTAAAGAAAATGCTGCATGCTTTTCAAAATTTTTGCAAATTAAAGTGTGGAGTTCATGTAAGTTCAGCCCCCTGTACTCTGATGCCCCTAAATAAAATCCAGTGTGACCAATTGACTTAAGAAGTCATTTAATTACTGAATAGAGTACATCTGTATGTAATTTATTCTCAGTATAACTACAGCTGTTTAGTGAAGGCCTCAGAGGTTTGTCAGAGAACATTAGTGAACAAACAGCATCATGAAAACGAAGAAACACACCAGACAACTCAGGGATAAAGTTCTGGCAAAGTGTATTGCAGGACTAGGTTTAAAAAAAAAAAAAAAAAAATAGAAAAAAAAATAGCCAAAGCTCTGAACATCTCATGGCAAATTGCACAATCCATCATCCGTAAACAGAAGGAGTATAACACCCCTGCTAACCTACTAAGACAGTGTTTCTCAACTCCAGTCCTCAAAACCCACCAACAGATCATGTTTTCAGGATCTCTCACAGAATGCACTGACAGTAATTATATCACCTGTGGAGAATGCACTGACAACAATTATATCACCTGTGCAATACTGAGGAGATCCTGAAAACTCCTGTTGGTGGGTCTTGAGGACTGGAGTTGAGAAACACTGTACTAAGACATGGCCGTCCACCTAAACTGACATCCCAGACAAGGAGCGCACTAATTAGGGAAGCAACCAAGAGGCGCGGGGTCACTCTGGAGGAACTGCAGAGATCCACATGATCAGGTGGAAGAATCTATCCATAGAACAACTATTACCTGTTAGATGTTGTAAAAGATTTCAGACGGGGGCATAGGTTCACCTTATAGCAGGACAATGACCCTAAACATATAGCCAAAGGTACAATGCAATGGTTTAAAGCATATTCATGTGTTACAATGGGCCAGTCAAAGTCTAGACATAAATCACATTGAGAATCTGTGGTATGACTTGAAAATTGCTGTTTACAAACATTCACCAACCAATCTGACAGAGCTACAGCTATTTTGCAAAGAATAAGAAATTTCCAGTCTCTGGAGACATCCTCCAATACACTACAGCTGCCATTGCAGCTAAAGATAGTCCTAAAAAGTAACAGGGTGGGGTTAATATATATGCATGCCACACTTTTCAGCTTTTTAATTGGTACAAATTGGAAAAGTACGTATCATATTCTTTACACCTCACAAATACTTGTACTTTGTGTTGCTCTATCATATAAAATTCATTTCAGTTTGTGTCTGTAACATTTAAAAATGAGAAACAGTTCAAGGAGTAGGAATACTTTTACAATCCACTTAATACACCTCCAGTGCACCCACACCACTAATAAGCATCTCACGGGCTCCACATGCACCTGCAGTGCACCTACACATATGGACAAAATTGTTGGTACTCAACCCACAATAAAATAATAATTCATAAAATAATAATAATTAATAATAAAACCCACAATAGTCACTAAAAGAAATTGAAACTGACAAAAGCAATAATAAAATGAAATGTACTGAAAATCTAATGAAAATCAGACAATGCTTTTCAATTGTTTAACCAGAAAATAATTATTAAAAAAAAAAACTGACCTGGACAAATATGTGGTCCCCTTGAATTAATCTTTTGTTGCACAATCTTTTAAGGCAGTCACTGCAAACAAATGATTTCTGTAACTCTCAATGTCTTGATAGTCTTGAAATGTCTGTACCCTGCAAAGATTCAAGACACCCTGGACAGATGCAGCAAAACAGCCTCAACACATAACCAAGTCTTTCAACATAATGCTGATGTGACTTGCCATTAAGGTGCAGTTTTGTCCCAATCGGTTGGCTACAGTCCCATAGATCTTCAACTTTTGATTTATATGTGCAACTGGAGTAATGGGAATCTCAAGCTGTTTAGAGAAAAACTTATAGCCTTTACCTTTAATGTGTTTGCTTATATTTTTCTTATCAGTTTCTTAAAATAACTCTCTCTTTAGCTTCTTTTGGTCCATGTTCAATATGGTACACACCATGATAACAAACAGCAAAATTACTACTTATCCCCTATTAAATAGGCAGACAGACATATTACAAGTTTGAAGACACATGTGATGTTGATTACAGAACACACCATAGTTTAACATGTCCCTGTGTTCAAATTATTTTCAATCTTTTCTAGGGGAAGTATCATTTTTGTCCAGGCCATTTTCATTATAATTATTTTTTTTAATTTTAGGGTAGAATCACAACTCAAAAACAATATCTGATTTTCATTAGTTGACTTTTATTAAATTTACATTTATTATTACTGTTGTCAGTTTGAAGTTATTTCAGTGACCATTGTGAATCTTTCTTTAACAGAAGGGTACCAAACATGTTATCCACGTGTGTGCATAATACATGCTTATGTATGAGTAGTACCTTTATCCATACATATTCTCAGAGAAAAACAAAATTGTATCCAGAAGAACAGTTTTATGGATGGTCCTATAGTGTTTATATCCAGTGTCCTAGTTTTGGTACAGTAAAAAACATTAAATGGGTATTCCCATCACAGCAAGTGCAGCTGGAATGGTCAATTACTGTAAAGTAAGCAATTTTCAAACTGCATGTTATTAATAACATTATTTTAAAGCGCCATTTGTTCCAGCGTGCTGTACATTTGAGAGGGATTACATATATAACATATGTCAAACAATTACAATTGTGACAATAAATGATTAATAACTGGTACAGCGGGAAAAAGGACCCTGCCCGTGAAGGCTTACAATCTACAAAATAAATATGTATGCTTTACCTAATACAGGCCTTTTCTACAACTTCTGCTTGCTCTCTTGTCTTCATGGTTACAGACTGTGTGCTTTCAGTGGCGGCCGGTAATGCAGCGTTATCACTGACGGTCTGAGAATAAGGCAATCACCCTGCACCTCTTGGCTGCTTCCCTAATTAGTGCCCTCCTTGACTGGGCTGTCGGTTTAGGTGGACAGCCATGTTTTGGTTAGTTAACAGTTGTGCTTTACTCTATCCATTTCAAATGATGTATTGAAAAAAAAATGTGCTTATCCACTATCCTGGCAATAGAAAACATCATTACTGGCACCCACTGAAAGCAAACAGTGGTGGTCTATAACCACAAAGACAAGAGAGCAAGTGTAAGTTGCAGATAAGGCCTGTACTAGATAAAGCATGCATATTTTTAATGAAAATTGTTCACTTTACAATAATTGGTCCTTCCAGCAGCACTTGCTATGATGGGAATACCATTTTAATAACTCAAACTATTCAGTATATTAAAATGAATTGCACTTACTTTATGACAATCAAAATGATGTCACAACATATATTGGAAATGTCCACCGTTTGTAACCAAGCATGACTGAACACAAGACTTTATGTTTAGGACCGTGTGTTCCAGCATATCCGGTTACATTGCATCTATTTCTGAATATTACTACAGTTTTGCCAATGTGGCTTTTTTCCAGTACACTCGATCCTTTAGGTACCACTAGAGAACAAAAAAAAACTAGATGGTGGACGATGAAGAGGTCACCACTGGTTACTTCCAGCAGGATGGTGTCATGTGCTGTGGGACCTTGGCCACCACATTTGCTAGATTTGCCCTACTTGATTTTTTTTTTCTCTGGGGCTTGCTGAAGGTGGTGAGGGTACAGTAACAAACCAAGAGCACCTGCAGGCCAATATTCTGTAAGAAATAGGCACAATGAACCCAGATATGTTGGCATGCACCTTCTTCAAGTAATCAGATGGGGAATAAAATATAACTTTTAATAATGCCTGGATAAAAAGGTAGTCATAAACTACCCAAAAAAATACAAAAAACATACTAATATAAAAAAGCGTGTCTGACCCTAAATTGCCCTATAACTACTCCACAAACCCTAGCCTAATAATACAGGATATGCGCCCCAATAAGGACGTTCCCGTCCGGAACCTAATACCTAAGATGATAGCCCTAAAAAATCCCTAATGAGTCCCTGGGACTCATATCCCGTATTATTAGGCTAGGGTTTGTGGAGTAGTTATAGGGCAATTTAGGGTCAGACACGCTTTTTTCTATTAGTATGTTCTTTGTATTTTTGGGTAGTTGATGGCTACCTTTTTATCCAGGCATTATTAAAAGTTATATTTCATTCCCCATCTGATTAATTACTTTTTGATAAGCGGGGAGCAGCGTTGGTTTCTAGTTTAAACCACCATCTGTTGCGTATGCACCTTCTTCAACATCTAGTGTCATGTTCAAAAATGGGGACATTTCCACCATACTGTATGTTATAGAGTAAGGTATGTGCACTATCTGCCAAATAGCTTCAGTTTTCCCAGCTACCAAAGAAAATTGGACACCCAGTATAAACACCATGGTCGACATGTCAGAAAAGAATCTGGCGTGTGGTATACCTTGCATAACAAAATTGATGCGCCTAATTTAGGCACATAGCATATCATTGCTAGCATATTTGATGTGCCTAATTTAGGCGCAATTAAATGTGTCGTGTCTGGTGTAAAATGCACCTAGTTTTGGTCTACTACAGTTCATTTATATAGAGAATAGGGCGTCAATAGTTTTTAGGTGCAAAATGCACCAAAAAAAAAAAGGTGCAGCCCTAATGGGACATGTTACCCTATGTGAGCATCCATAAAAAATAGTCTTCTTGATGTCTTTTTGTTTTGAGCTGAGAAACTGTATATTATACATACACAGTTGAGTCACATTATTATGACCATTTCCTACTTATAGGCTGTCTGCACACATATCCCTCGTTGCTGTCATGGTTAAAAGGAACAATTTATCAGAGTTGCAAAAAGGGATGATTACTGGCAGGGCCGGACTGGGAATAAAAATCAGCCCTGGCACTAAGCCCCCAGCAGCCCACATACAATATCCGCTTAAAAAATGTCCCTTGTTCTCGCACCTCGCCACTGTCTAAAATAAACTACACTATAAAGGTGCTTTCACACGGAGCGTTTTTGGTGCATTTTTGATGGGTTTTCGGTGCGGTTTTGTGCAGAAAGGCAGAGCAGTTAATGCTGAACATTTCTCCACAAAAAACGCATCAAAAAATGCACCAAAACCGCTCTGTGTGAGAGCCCCCTACACACAAGCAAGAGAGAAACAGTGGTGCAGAGAAACCCCTCATCACAGAGTCAGGTGTGCACTTGCTTTACAATCAGGGACAAGCCCACACTGACACTACATAAGCACCAACATAACCTACAACCCCACCAATCACATCCCCAGTAGTCAGGTCACCATCACATGAATACAGCACTGATTCAACACAGAAGTAAACTTACCCCTGACAGCAGAGACTCACAGGAGACGTCATCTCTGATGGGAGTTGTTCTCTTCTCCTTTTCTTCTCCTTCTGGCCCAAACCTCCATGACGCCTTCCCTTGTTGTTCCCTTCCATTTCTTTCTCTGTCCGGTACAGCATGCAATGTCTTCTTCTAGTGGTCACTACTCGTCCCTGTAGAATTTACAACAAATACATCTTAGACTCCTCTCTCTTCCAGCACTTTCCTATCAATTCCCCAAACAGCGTCTGTTAGACCCTAAAAATTAGAAATTAAAAAATGTCAGATAAGTGGCATGTAAATAGGTAGACCCCCATTAGGCAGGCAGGGCCAGTATGCAGGCAGGCAGGGCCAGTATGCAGGCAGGCAGGGACAGTATGCAGGCAGGCAGGGACAGTATACAGGTAGGCAGGGACAGTATACAGGCAGACAGGGCCAGTATACAGGCAGACAGGGCCAGTATACAGGCAGACAGAGCCACTTATAGGCAGACAGGGACAGTATATAGGCAGGCAGGACAGTGTATAGGCAGCCAGGGCAGTGTATAGGTAGGCAGGGCTATTATAGGCAGCCAAGGCAGTGTATAGGTAGGCAGTGCTATTATAGGCAGCCAGGGCAGGATATAGGCAGCCAGGGCAGGGCATCATATAGCCAGGGCAGGGCATCATATAGCCAGGGCAGGGCTATTATAGGCAGCCAGGGCAGGGGCAGTATATAGCCAGGGCAGGGCTATTATAGGCAGCCAGGGCAGGGCTATTATAGGCAGCCAGGGCAGGGGCAGTATATAGCCAGGGTAGGGCTATTATAGGCAGCCAGGGCAGGGGCAGTATAGGCAGCCAGGGCAGGGGCAGTATAGGCAGCCAGGGCAGGGCAGGGGCAGTATATAGCCAGGGCAGGGGCAGTATAGGCAGCCAGGGCAGGGGCAGTATAGGCAGCCAGGGCAGGGGCAGTATATAGCCAGGGCAAGGGCAGTATAGGCAGCTAGGGCAGGGGCAGTATATAGCCAGGGCAGGGGCAGTATAGGCAGCCAGGGCAGGGGCAGTATAGGCAGCCAGGGACAGAAAGTAGTTTAAAAAAAAATAAAAACGTAATACTCACCCGGACACCTGCTGTCCCGTCCTCTTCACTCTGGAGCCGGTGGCCGCTCACTGCAGAGTGCGGGGCCGCGGAGCAGGCGCGCGATGACGTCATTACATCGCGCGCCTGCCCCGCGGCCTCCTGGGAGCTGAACAGACGGGATCAGTAGATTCCAGATGTTCAGCCTCGGCAGCTGCTTGCACCGCGCGGTGCAAGCAGCGGCCGTGATGGCTGCATGGCTGGGTCGGTGACCCGGCCATGCAGCCGTGTGGCGAGGGGGGGCCTGTCGGCCCCCTGCCACAGGGGTCCGGTCGCTGATGCGACCATTGCGGCCCCTGTAGCGCGCCACAGACCGGCACTCGGGGCCCGCCGGGGGGGAACACCGTCCTCCTCGGCGGGCGATCCGGGCCGGCCCTGCGGCCCGGACCCTAGCGGCCCGCCGGGCAAATGCCCGGTTTGCCCTATGGTCAGTCCGGGCCTGATTACTGGCTTCAGGCCAGGGTGGCATTATTTCTGAAACTGCACAGTTTGTGAGCTGTTCACGTTCTGCTGTAGTAAAAGTGTTTGTAGATGGACAAATGACATAGTTGCGAGTCCGTAATATGGACACTGCAGGGTAGCAAGTGCCATTGATGTGAGAGGTAAATGTGAACTACGAAGGTGTGCAAGGGTAGACCGACGAGCTTCAGTGTTGCATCCTACCGGCAAAATGAACCAGGGACACACTGATTGCCTTTTCTGGGTGGAATAGAATCTTCCAGCAAAACAGATCGATACATCACACATATACTAATGACCGAGCTTGACCAAGACATTCAAGTACTGCCCTAAACCCTTAGTTCCTCAGACCTGAACCAAATTGAGTATTCTGGACCCAACTGAGTCACTCCCAACCTATCTAGCAGCTCTCCGTGCTGCACTCCCAGCCTATCTAGCAGCTCTCCATGCTGCACTCCCAGCCTATCTAGCAGCTCTCCGTGCTGTACTCCCAGCCTATCTAGCAGCTCTGCAAACTGCACTCCCAGCCTATGTAGCAGCTCTCCATGCTGCACTCCCAGCCTATATAGCAGCTCTCCGTGCTGTACTCCTAGCCTATCGAGCAGCTCTCCGTGCTGCACTCCCAGCCTATCCAGCTGCTCTCCGTGCTGTACTCCCAGCCTATGTAGCAGCTCTCCGTGCTGCACTCCCAGCCTATCCAGCTGCTCTCCTTGCTGCACTCCCAGCCTATCTAGCTGCTCTCTGTGCTGTACTCCCAGCCTATCGAGTTGCTTTCCGTGCTGCACTCCCAGCCTATCTAGCTGCTTTCCATGCTGCACTCCCAGCCTATCCAGCTGCTCTCCGTGCTGCACTCTCAGCCTATCTAGCAGCTCTCCGTGATGTACTCCCAGCCTATCCAGCTGCTCTCCGTGCTGCACTCCCAGCCTATCTAGCAGCTCTCCGTGCTGCACTCCCAGCCTATCTAGCAGCTCTCCGTGCTGCACTCCCAGCCTATCTAGCAGCTCTCCGTGCTGTACTCCCAGCCTATCTAGCAGCTCTCCGTGCTGCACTCCCAGCCTATCCAGCTGCTCTCCGTGCTGTACTCCCAGCCTATCTAGCAGCTCTCCGTGCTGCACTCCCAGCCTATCCAGCTGCTCTCTGTGCTGCACTCCCAGCCTATCTAGCAGCTCTCCGTGATGTACTCCCAGCCTATCTAGCAGCTCTCCGTGCTGCACTCCCAGCCTATCTAGCAGCTCTCCGTGATGTACTCCCAGCCTATCCAGCTGCTCTCCGTGCTGCAGTCCCAGCCTATCAAGCAGATCTCCGTGCTGCACTCCCAGCCTATCCAGCTGCTCTCCTTGCTGCACTCACAGCCTATCCAGCTGCTCTCCATGCTGCACTCCCAGCCTATCCAGCTGTTCTCCTTGCTGTACTCACAGCCTATCCAGCTGCTCTCCGTGCTGCACTCCAAGCCTATCCAGCTGCTCTCCGTGCTGCACTCCCAGCCCATCAAGCTGTTCTCCTTGCTGTACTCAAAGCCATTCAGCTGCTCTCCGTGCTGCACTCCCAGCCTATCCAGCTGTTCTCCTTGCTGTACTCCCAGCCTATCCAGCTGCTTTCCATGCTGCACTCCCAGCCTATCCAGCTGCTCTCCATGCTGCACTCCCAGCCTATTCAGCTGCTCTCCATGCTGCGCTCCCAGGCATCCTGTTGCTCTCTGTGCTGCACAAAGTGGTTACTCTGGATATTAGCTGGTGGTCATAATAATGTGACTTGCTGTAGCAGGTAAATAAATATGTCTTAAGCTGACCATACACATTAGATGGCTGTCACCAGAACAAGCTCATTCAGCTAACAGCTGTCTCAAGCATGTGTTTTGAATGGGGAGGGGTGAGAAAGCTGCAGGCGGGCACCTCCCTGAGAACGAATCAGGCAGTTGAAATCCCACATTATCTATCCAGACATCATGTGTCAGGGTACAGTCAGGAATCCACCATACACATTAGGTGGTCGTCAGTCCCGACAAAATTGATAGTCCCTTTACTGATCATTGTAGAAATGCCATCAGTTGCCAGAGTTTTTTTTTAAGCCATTCTTCTTTGAAAATACTTTTCCCGAATATTTTCAGTAATAATCAAGTCTTTTGGATTGTAAATGTCATTCCAAAACTATCTTTAGATTTCATAAAAGTTTATGTTTTAGACATTCTCTTGTTATCTATCCTTTTTTCCAGGATGCATTAACCTTTGAATAACCAGGCCTGAAAATGTCTTACAAGGACACTGCCATCAACTTTTTTCTCTTCACATACTGACAAGCAATATTATTTGGATTTTTTTTTTTTTTTTAATTGGGTGGTTGTTTTAATATAATTTTTTAAAGTTCCCCTATGTACATTATTGTCTGACTTCCCCTCTGCGAACTCAGATAGCATAGCAGTGAGAGGATTGCTTGATGACCCTTCTTTCTGTTCACCTCTGGTCTGAGCAGTGCAAATATCTTCAGCAATAACCTGGTAAGTGTGAAGAACCAAACCTCCTCCTCAGTGCAGAAAAAGATTATCCTATTTTCATTTCATGTATTTCTTGTGGCCTAGCATACGGTTATCAATCCTTGTGGAGAAAACAATAGAGCAATCAGTATTTCATTACCTACTACAGTATATGTAATGAGACTATGTAGAGATAACATAAGTGAGATTAGTCTCCTGCCAAACAGTAGTTCTCTCACACAGCTAGAGAAGGATATTTTATATGTAATTTTTAATCACATAGGACTACTCAAATAATAGAAAATATATATACATTGCCAAAAATTTGTTTTAACAAAAATACTCCTTTCTGATGGCAGTGTTCCTTGAAAGGGGATGTATCGTTTCATCAGTTTGGCTGTTTTCTTGAAACTTGATTCTCTCAGTTCCTGAAATCCAGAGGAGTTTCTTCCTCTCTCAGCTGGGTGTTTCTTAACTGAAGGGGAATGACATCATCCCCCCCTTCACTGTTCATGCTCGCTCCCGAGTCAGTATGTTCTCCCCCCCCCCTCTCTGAGTCCACATGTCACTGTCCTCTCCCTATGCAGTCTTATTTTGTAAGAGCTGTTTACATGCAGGCCTGCCTTCAGTCTTCTATGAACTAAGATCTCTTCTCTCACAGCTGGAGGTTTGTTACAGTTGAATCGAGTCTTCTATGAACTCATTCAGAGCACAGATCCGTCTCCCTTCTATGTTTACACAAGGCACCGAGGCACAATTCTGCTGTTTTCTGATTGTAGAAGCAGCTTCAGTGTCACTGAGGAGCTGCTAGCTGTATAGAGTGAAATAGTTGCCAGCCCCTTACACGCAGGAGCTTTAGCCACCGAGGCACAATTCTGTTGTTTTCTGATTGTAGAAGCAGCTTCAGTTTCACTGAGGAGTTGGTGGATGTATAGAGTGAAATTGTTGCTGGACCCTTATTCTGAGTGAGAGAGGCAGGAAGGCACGCTCCTGTGAATAGGACCGGGGGCCGAACAGAATGTAAATCAGTAGAGCCGTCAGCCAATGAAATGCAAGGAGGAGGGATCCGACCGGCACTGGGGAACTGTGTTTACACAAATCAAATATAAGGAATACTGTGAAAACAAGACAGCTTTGCAAATGACTTCCAATTGCAAAGTTACTTGTTTTCACTGTCCCCTTATTCTAAAGACCATTTAATGAAATGATACAACCCCTTTTTTTGTTTAACCCCTTTAATGACCATGTAAATTTTTAAGTTTTTACCTTTCAGCAGTTTTATTTTTTCAGTGATGCGGCGATTTGTGGCCGTGTTTTATCTAGGAGAATTTTTTTTATTCAACGCACTTTGAAGGTACATATAAGTTTCTGCATAATTTGTTTACTTTTTTACATTGTGAACATAAAGCGGTTTTCAGCATTTTCATTTTGTAGATTTTTTGTACAATTCACACGTAATAATCTGTTAAATTTGTTTTTCAGGTTATTGCAATCATACAGATACTTTAAAGTGTGTACAGTTTTTCTGTAATGTGAAAACAATAAAAAGAAGTTGTTTTTAAAAAAAAATTATTTAATCACTTTCATTCTTTTTTTTTTTTTTTACTGGTTACATGGCCGGGATTAGTGGTTCCTCCAATCCCTGCTATGGCTAGCATTTGCTCTAGGAACTAGAGCACCTCCATACTTTCATACAGGAAACCAGAATAAACCCTCCTCCCCCCATCCCTACTACAGCAACGGTAAAAGATGTTGCTTCAGACTTAGGACCTGAATCATCCGTAATTAAAGGAGTTGTCTCACTACAAGGATTGTTTTTTTATATTAAAGATCTTGCAAAAAACAAGTCACTTTGCAATATATGTCCATTAACAGTGTCCTACCTATTCCAAGATATCCACTCTTGTATGAGCTGCATTAGCTCCTTAGGTTGCTATAGCTACAGACCTGTTTGATCTATCCTGATAGGCTGCCAGCACTGGCTGCTATAGCTACAGACCTGGCTTCTACTGCAGCCTAGTGGAAGACAGTAAACACGCCCCTGAATTCTAAATGAAACCAAGAAAACAGGACTGAAGTAAGATGAATCAATGTAGTGAGACACTGGGTGCTTGTTAAGGGGTTAGATCCTTGTTGTTAAAAGGGTTGATTGGTTTACAAAACCCATCTTTCAATACCTTGTTAGGGAATGGAGTCATATGTTCAGGACACTTAGCAGTTGGTTTTAGTGGAGAGTGGTTATGAAGAGCTGGTCCTAATGTGCAGGATCCTATGCACTGTGTAAAGTTTCAAAAATGGGCCCTGTGTACAGCTTCAAAATTGAGCAGTGTTTTGAAACTTAAAGGGGTTGTCTCACTACATCGATTCATCTTACCTCAGTCCAGTTTTCTCGGTTTCTTTTTTGAATTTAGGGCGTGTTTACTGGCTTGTACTGGTTACTACTGGCCTGCAGTGATGAGGACACCAGGTCTGTAGCTATAGCAACCAGCACTGGCAGCCTATCAGGTGAGATAAAACAGGTCTGTAGCTATAGCGACCTGAGGAGCTGATGCATCCCATACAAGAGGGGATATCTAGAAATAGGTAGGACACTGTTAATGGACACATATTGCAGAGTGACTTGTTTTTGCAACATCTTTAACATAAAAAGCAATCTTTGTAGTGAGACAACCCCTTTAAGAACTGAGTACTATGTACAGCTTCAGAATTGGCACTGTGTAAAACTTCAGAACTGGGCACTTTGTAAAGCTTCAATATTGGGCAGTCCACAAAGCTTCACTATTGGCCACAGTGTAAAGTGGTGTGTTTTAGTGGCAGTCCTAAGAATTCTGCCAGCCTCAGAATAAATCGGATAAATGAACGAAAGCAGAAATTTCTGCTACATGTGAATTCACACACAAGTTATTTGGAGTATTGTACTAAACACAAACAGGTTCCTCAAAGCGGCTTTCCTAAGTATCTAAAAAGATTTTTTCACTCTTCTAAAACTGTAGAAGGATATAAAAAGACATCTAAATACTCCCTGCTGGCAATTTCCACCCTCAGAAATATTAATGAATACCTGGACTTATGTTCAAAACCACATCTCCCAACTAAAAGTAAAGTCAAAAGTGGCATTTATGCATTTGCTATGTGGGTGTTTTTGGAGGTTTGTTGTAAAAATGACAGGAAAATAGTCTCCTGCCATTTTAACAAAAATTGCCTTGAAAAATACATCAAAAACATCACATGTGAACATACTCTAGTGCTGCTTAAAAAGCTTGCAGTCCGGTTGTGTAGGAATGTCAAAGCTCTAATAATAGGAGCTTTACTGGAGAAGCTTGATGTTCAGAACTTTGCCATTACAACATCACCACTTGATCTGTCGGCCGTATTATCTTCAGTCATTTTTTTAATTTCTAGTGGGAGATATGGTTTTAAACATAACTAGAAGCATCATTAAAGGGGTTGTCCAGGATTAGAAACCACAGTTGCTTTCTTCCACAGACAGTGCTACATCTGTCCACAAGTTGTGTGATATTCTAGCTCAGTCCCATTCACTTCAGTGGGGCTGAACTGCAATACCACAATCTATTGACAAGTGCTATTTTGGGAAGCAAGAAGCTATGGTGCATATGAAGTTAAGGGAGATGTACAAAGTCAAAAAGACAATTTGGAAAACTATTAAAAAAAATTCTAAAAGCAGCCTCCATAAATTAGTCAAATTTGCAATATAATCCCTCACATCACTCCTAAGGATCTGCAATGATATATTGTTGCCAATGCTGTAGAGTTTGGCCCTGTTCACAAGAAGGATTTGGCCGCAGGTTTGGCCGCGGGTTTTGGTGCGCTTGCCGCGGCCAAATCGCGCTCCAAACGCCCCCAGTTCATTACATGGTTTCCTATGGGAAACCGCATTGCTATTCACACAGCGTGGTTTTGGCCGCGGCTTTGGTGCCGCGACATTGCTGCGCGCGTGTAAGAAGTCTCCTGTCAATTCTTGCAGTGAGTCTTCGGAGCGGTGTCTGTGCGGGTTTTCGCCATGCTTTTCGGCCGCAGTTGGGGCGCGGGTTTGGGCACAGGTTTAGTCCTGCCTATTAATTTGTATGGGCGAAAACCTCGCCGCAAACCGTGCCCAAAACCACACCCGCGAACGCACCGATAAACCTCGTCGAGAGACGCGAGTTTGGGGCGCGATTTGGACGAGGTTTTGCCCGCAGCAACCGTGCCGAAACCCGTGGCCAAATCTGCCGTGTGAACAGGGCCTTGCACTAGTCCTTCTAGGATGTTATGATGCTGGGCTCCCCAAAGAACGGTTATAATTCATACTGGAACCCAGCAACAAATATTTAATTTGGAAGCTTTGCACAGCGCCTAGTTCGCAAGGTGTGCATAGGGCATTTTCAGGGCATACGGACATGCCTGTGTTAATAAAAAAAAAAAAAAATTGTTCCTTTTGGAGATTATTAGTAATTTATTTTCAGTTCTGAAAATATGATGACATACATGCATTCTAGTACAACACTGGGGTGAAAATTACAAAGTTGTGTATTAAGATATGATTTAAGATGAAAGATTTTGAATGTAATTGCTCGCAATTTCTGCCCATCCAGCCACTGAAGTTGGCACTAACCGGACTGATAATGTGTTCTCAGAGTTATTGGTCTTGAGGGCTGCCATAGCAACTTTAAGTGATCACAGGGTAAAGTAGCAGGTGTCTCTTTGCCTGTGCATACATAACCTAAGGGGAAGTGATGGGATATGTTTTATTTAGTTCCCAGCAGAATGTTCATTGCATTCAAAATAAATACATTGCACAAATGGGAAAACTTGTCTCTGCCTTAGTGTCAAGGAAATTTGTGTTGAGCCATGGAGACCAACTAAACTGGTACATAAACACATATGCACCATGCAGAATGATGTGACTTTTATATAAAAAAAAACGTCCACATGGTGACAAGCATAGAAGTGCATTTCAAATGATAAGTCTTCAATCTTTGGAAGAGAACAAAACCTAAAGAGTGAGATGTCACACTTATCTAAGAGATTAAATACCATAGGGAGTATTGATTTTCTCCTAAAAAGAACAGCAGTGGGGGTAAGGAAGGACAAGAGACGAATAAAGGGAGACAGGACGACAAGGATTCTAACACTTTCAATTGGGAATAGAATAGAGAAGAGCGAGTGACTACTCAAATTATTACCTATTTTGCCTAAAGCAAACTTAAACTCTTCCTTCTCTTTTAGACAAACTAAAACTTAACTTTTATTAATCCTAATTATATACCTCTACATACCGATTTAAAATTCCACTACACCCTCACCTCTGATATATCACTAAATGATAAATAGTGCCAATCAACTGGCCAAACAGTTTCTATATACTCATAATAGGATTAGCCTATCTATTTACTATTTTGATCTGATACCTATAAAGCTAAATTTTAATAAAACGACTACAATATTAGCAAGGAGAAGACCTATATAATTCCGATTTGCTAACTCTCAAAAAAGAGACTAGCTGGGGCAGAAAAAACATTCCCTAATCACTTGGGCAAGGACGACAAGGACGACAAGGTCCAAAATTCCCAAAGGATAAGGCCACCATCACCACCTCAGATTGTGATCTGGTTTTCAGTGTGGCTTACAATGGACCGCTAAAGCCCCACTTTTTAATAAATTAGAGACCAGTTTCAGAGGGTGAGTGGCGTGGCCTTTCTTTTACCATAGTGGACTGTGTGTATGGAATTCTACTGCCTTTCTACCACAGAGGACCCGCCTAAGATTAGCACAAAAATCACGGAACTATTGTGCATATATGTTCTTGCGCAGGGGTTATCATGTCTGAATTGTGCAAGATGTAGTGCCAATGGACTTTTCTATTTATTAATGATATTATGTCCGGAATAATAAAAGTATGGTTGTTAACCCAAAATAAAGTTATGTTGGCACTTTCTGCATGTGCAGATCACTACAACATAGTTTAGATTTAGTGCATATGAGCATGAGGACCTAAGCCTATGGATGATGCAGTTAAGTGCCACGTGACTGCAAAGTAATGATGTCATATGCACAACCTTAGTTTGTAGTATCATACTTTCATATGTATGGTGTGGATTTTGCGTGATCCTTGAATACATGTAAAATTGAAACCCTTTTATTAGAAACTGCTAATAATACCTACCATCCTCACCAGCAGGCTATTTTTTGGCTGTGGGAGATGCCACATCGGGACCTGCAGACATCCAGCATCGGCATATAGTATGTAGTGGAGCACACAACATCCTGACTCAAACATATAAAAACTGACAGCAGCACTCTGCAAGTGCCAAAATACAAACACTAAACATAAGAATTATTTCAAAGTGCATTTCTGCAATATGTAACAAACATGCAAATATGAGGCTCTTTGTACATATTTTTGATTAGAACTGTGAGGGCCCACCCACCAATGGTAAGGTGACCTCAATTCAGATGGGGACCTTTTACCTCTTAGGGCCACATGTATGAAAACTGACTAGGTCTAAAACTTACTTTGTTGCCCATAGCAACCAATCAGAGTGCCCCTTTCATTTCATATAGTGCTCTGGAAAAATGAAAGGGGCGCTCTGATTGGTTGCTATGGGCAACAAAGTGCTTTAGACTTAGACAGTTTTCATACATGTGGCCCTTAGTGCCTACCCAGATCTCTATACTTTTCAAAGCATGAGGGTCCCAGCTATACTCTGTTCTGATTAAAACCTGCCTGAATGGTGCCACTACTCTGTCTGCCTTACAAGGGGTAGTACAACAGCACTCCTCTCAATTGTTTCATCTGCAACAGCATTTGGACGACATCGAGAATAGAGGGAGACGAAATAATCTTCGGATTCGAGGTCTCCCTGAAACGGTCCCCTCTTCTGATCTTTACTCAACTGTCTCAGCTATCTTCAATGGCATCTTGGACCGTCCAAATCACAGAAAAATTAAATGGCAAAGGTGGAATTTGTGAAAAGTAAAGTCACTGCAGCCAAAAACAAATTCCTATTCTAAAATATAACTTTTAATACATCATTTAAAACTAAATACCCCACTATCTACCTTACAGCTATTATCTCTAACTAATACCTAACCTACCCCTAAGTAAGATCAGGTAATCGTCCCGAAAAGGACGTCCCGATCACCGATGACTGACCCTAGTAACTATCCCACCTCAGTAGATATATATAAATAATATGGTCAAATAAAGCGCGGGATATATACCCTCCTAAGGAGGACAAACAACCAACTAAGGGTCAGTAGTATTAGGTGAGTAACTGGCGGATCACACTAAGGAAAAGCTGCAATAATATGGACTCTTATAATAAAGACAGCACTTAGCCACTACCTCTTACTAGATAGCACATAATGAGGGTCAAGTGCTGAACTCCATATGAGACCATTCCCTAGAAAAAAATGTCCACCATAAATAACTGTATACCCAATACAACTCATATAGGTATGCTAGGAAAACATGTTCAGGATAGATACAACCTTGATTCCATAATTCCCCTTCTTAAGCCCCGATGCGTTTCCCCCTCAGTAGTAACACGAGGGTTCATCAGGGGGACAGGGGACGATTACCTGATCTTACTTAGGGGTAGGTTAGGTATTAGTTAGAGATAGTAGCTGTAAGGTAGATAGTGGGGTATTTAGTTTTAAAGGATGTATTAAAAGTTATATTTTAGAATAGGATCTTGGACCGTCCACCAAGCGCTCACATTGAATTGGACAGAGTTCACAGAGCTTTACGCCCCCCAAGCCAAAACGACCAGTACCCTCGAGATGTGATCTGCCGTGTTGAGTTCTTAGTTCTAAAATAAGAAATCATGAACCGAGTGAGAAAGGGCCGGTCCCCAGTCTTCAAGGGCACCTCCTTACAAATCTACCCGGACTTGTCCCGTCACACTCTAGCCCAGAGAGCTATGTTGAGACCCATCCTCACGGTGCTTAAGGAGCAGAACATCTCTTATAGATGGGGTTTCCCCTTTGCCCTCATCGCCCGGCAGGGTGATCGTTCCTACACTATACGTACTCCTGAGGACGTTCCCGCTTGTTTACTGGATTTACAAATTTCGGACGTGTCCCTTCCGGACTGGCCCACTCTCTCTCCCCCTTTGAGTAAGAATCCGCGAGACCGAACTCTAGAAACGAGACCCCATTCCCCCGGACCTGGTCTTCCCCCATAGAGGTCCCGTAACAGGCGACCCCGTTCTGCCAAATCCTCTGTGGTGTCGGGACCTGGCCCTACCCAAGACTCAGCCGTTACTATCTGAGCCACTATCTCGTAGCTGGTTATTGATTTTACATTTTAGGGTGGCTTGGACCGCTGCTGTCCTTGGGGGCTTTCTGCACTATGCTTAGTGATATTGTATTGTTGGCCCTTGCTTGACCTCCTAATGTTATTTTTTCTTTCAGGGTGAACACTCTTTACCATGTTTATTGCATTTGTATTCGTATATTAGCCTGGTTTATTTTTCCTGTTCTAAGCTATTTATCATTTTGCTAAAGGAGCTACCTCTGAACCATGCCTGACTTCCATGTTCCCCACGTAGGTTGGGAGTCCCTCTTAGCCTATTTTTGGCTTCAGAGTCTCCCCGGTTCACAGGTATTAGTTTGGTTCTTTTTGCAGGGGTTCTTTCCCTCTGTTTTCCTTGGTTTGTTGTTTTCTTCTGTCCCTGTTTTTGTTTCCTCCCCCCCCCCTTTTTTTTTTCTCCTTTTTTCTCTTTTCGCCCCCCCCCCCCCACACCCCACCGCCCCTTCCATTGGACCGCGGAGGTTGGCGGCGCACGCCAGCATTGCTCCCCTTTGATAAATGGGGGACTTTAATGTAGCTTCCCTCAACACCAAGGGGCTGAATGCCCCGATGAAACGCTCCCAAATTCTCTCTCACTTCCATAAGAAACGGGTCCATGTGGCGTGTTTTCAGGAGACCCATTTTAAATCCACTCAGGCCCCCGTCATTAAAAACAGGTATTACACCAAATGGTTCTGCGCCAACTACTCCCTTTCGAAGAAGAGTAGGGGCGTAGCAATCGCTCTTCACAAGTCCTTACCACACCAGGTCTTGGACTGTATCATAGACCCTAAAGCTAGATATATCATCCTGGTCCTGTCTATTAGAGGCCTTACGTTCACTATAGTGAATGTCTACGCCCCCAACCAGGGTCAGGTGCCGTTTCTTCTGGCAGTCCTGGATGTCTTGGACACTCGGGCGAGGGGGACCATCATTTTTGGGAGGGACTTTAACTTGACGCTCGACCCAACCCTTGATAATTCCTCTGGGCGTTCCTCCCTCCCCTATTCGGCCATCAAACGAGTGAAACGGGCCCTTCTTCGCTTTGAGCTTAGCGACAGTTGGCGCCTTCAACATCCCTTGGATAGGGATTATAGCTTCTACTCAATTCCCAACAATGCATATAGTCGCATTGACTATCTCTTAGTCCAACATGCAGCCCTCTCATGGTTGTGGCACACTTCTATTGGCAATGTAATCTGGTCGGATCACGCTCCTGTTTACGCGTCATTTTGTCTTCCATCCTCGGTTTCTTTGAACAGGACTTGGAGACTTAATGAATCCTTATTGACCGACTCGGTCTGTCTAGCTGACCTTCACCAGACGGTTGCCCATTTTGTCCTCGACCATGAGAGGGACTCGACCGCTCCTATGATAAAATGGGAGGCCCTGAAATGTGTTTTAAGGGGTGTCCTCATCAAGCACGGGAGTCGTCTGAAGAAGGCGAAAGCCACCGCTGTCAGAAAGGCCTTACAAACAGTTGCATCGTTGGAAACACTCCATAAGCATGCCCTCTCCCCGTCTGTCCTTCAGGAATTACTCCTGGCTCGTCTTGAGGTGCGACGCCTTTTTGAAACTTCCTGGGGCAGACTGCTGCAAGTGTGCCGCAGTAAGTTCTATGAGTTTGGAAACAAGAGTGGTCATCTCCTGGCTAGGGCTTCCAGAGACCGGATGTCTTCCTCCTTTGTCCCTTGTATTAGAACCCCCGCAGGTGGATTGGTTCATGCTACGCCTGAAATAGCTCGGGAATTCAATTCATATTACTCCAAGCTTTATCAGTTGGCGTCGACCTCTCCACCTCCTTCTCCTGCCAAACAGACTCCCCCTTCCCCGTTCGTGACAGTACCTGCTGACTCGATTCAGGACTTAGAGGCCCCTTTTTCACGTGAGGAGGTCAAACTGGTGATAGAGGGCCTTCCGGGTGGAAAGAGCCCTGGTCCAGATGGCTTCACGGCACAATTTTTCAAGACTCTGCTACCATCCCTCTCCCCTATCCTACTTACCACTTTTAACGCCATCTCAGCCACTGCTCCTATTCCTTCGATCCTTTCTGAGGCTCATATCACCGTGATTCCCAAGCCAGGTAAAAACCCCAGCTGTGTGGCAGTTACAGGCCCATTTCCCTCCTGAATGTGGACCTGAAGATATATGCTAAATTATTGGCGAATCGCCTTAATCCCCTCTTACCTACATTGATACACCCGGACCAGGTTGGTTTTGTCCCTGGCAGGGAGGCTCGGGACAACACGCTCAAGTCTTTGGATGTAATTCAGTATGCGCGCTCTCATAGGGTTCCCTTGATGATCCTGTCGCTTGACGCTGTAAAAGCCTTTGACAGGATCTCTTGGGATTCCCTTGCATCCACTCTTGCCCGTGTTGGTCTGGGCCCCCTGTTCTCGGCTAAAATCATGGCGCTTTACATGGACCCGACTGCTAGGGTGAGAATTAATGGAACTTTATCTGACCCCTTTTCCATCTGTAACGGCACTAGAGGGTTGCCCGCTGTCTCCATTACTTTATGTCTTAATTATGGAACACCTATTGGATGCCATACGTTCTAACCCGGATATCAGGGGTATCACGATTGGCGGTCGTGAATTTAAATGTTCAGCTTTTGCTGATGACCTCTTAATTTACATTACTGATCCTCTCATATCTCTTCCATCCCTGATGTCCGAGTTACAACACTTTAGCGCCTGGTCTAACTATAAGATCAACTATACGAAATCCAAGGCTTTTAACATCACGATAGACCCAGTAATCATAGAGGCCCTTAAGGGGAAGTTTTCCTTCTCCTGGCCTACAACGGGTATTTCCTATTTGGGGATCTTTATCCCCGCTGACCCCTCTAAGTTATTTGAAACGAATTTTCCACCGTTGCTTTCCAAGATATCCCACCTACTTAGGGTCTGGTCCCAGCGGGACTTTTCTTGGTTCAGTAGAATGAATATATTGAAGATGTCTATCCTCCCTAAAATCCTATACCTTCTTCAGACCCTCCCCATTTTTGTTCCTAATACCTTTTGGGTTAAGGTTAATCGCGCATTTTGTGACTTTATCTGGCTTTCTCGGCGCCCCAGAATTAGTCGTGACTTGCTTTCTAAGCCTAAAACTGCTGGGGGGGTGGGTCTCCCTGACTGCAGATTGTATTATTTGGCAGCAGCCTATGCTCGGTTCGTGGATTTGATCCACAGCTCGCAGGGAAAGCTGTGGGTTTACATAGCTCAAGCCCTTTGCCCCCAGTCTTTGGTATCCCTTCCGTGGGCCCCTGAGAGCCTTTTCTCGGGAACGACCGAGTTGTCCTTCAGTACGACCCATACTTTATTGATCATCCATAGGGCCAAAAAGTCTGAGGCCCTTTTAGATTTAAAAGCCCCGTTATTTCCGGTCTCTGATAACCACCTATTTCCGGCTGGTTCATCTCGGAACTCATTTCTGGGAAGTTCCAAGAGGTAAACTACTCTCCCTTCCGGAGCTATTGCAGGATAGATGCCCAACTTCCAGGAATCTATTTCAGTATGTTCAATTGCAGCATTTTTTCACCACTGTTATTAAAAAGACTAACTTCGAAAGGGCTTTATCCCCGATGGAAAGACTATGTCTCTCCTCCTCAGTCCCTAGACATTTGATTTCCCAGATCTATCTGTGGCTCCTTTCCCCTGCTGACCACTTTCTCCCCTCTTTTTGTGCTGCTTGAGAGAAGGAGCTACAGAAGTTCTTCAGCTTGGACCAATGGAAGAAGTGTTTCTACCCATAAAGCCGATATTGCTAGCAAGTCCCAGGAGACTAGTTACAAAATCCTCTCCGGGTGCAGGGCCGGACTGGGAATAAAAATCAGCCCTGGCACAAAGCCCCCAGCAGCCCACATACAATATCCCCTTAAAAAATGTCCCTTGTTCTCGCACTTTCTAAAATAAACGACACTATAAAGCTGCTTTCACACGGAGCATTTTTGGTGCGTTTTTTATGTGTTTTTGATGCGTTTTTGTGCAGAAAGGCAGAGTAGTTAATGCTGTACATTTCTTCACAAAAAACGCATCAAAAAATGCACCAAAACTGCTCCGTGTGAAAGCCCCCTAAACACAAGCAAGAAAGAAAAAGTGGTGCAGAGAAACCCTAATCAGAGTCAGGTGTGCACTTGCTTTACAATCTGGGACAAGCCCACACTGACACTACTTAAGCACCAACATAACCTACAACCCCACCAATCACATCACCAGTAGTCAGGTCACCATCACATGAATACAGCACTGATAGAAGTAAAATGACCCCTGACAGCAGGGACTCACAGGAGACGTCATCTCTGATGGGAGTTGTCTTCTTCTCCTTTTCTTCTCCATCTGGCCCAAACCTCCATGATGTCTTCCCTGATGAGTCGTTCTCTTCCCTTTTTTTCCCCCGTCCAGTACAGCATGCAGTGTCTTCTTCTAGTGGTCACTAATCGTCCCTGTAGAATTTACCACAAATACATCTTAGACTCCTCTCTTTACCAGCACTTTCCTATCATTTCCCCAAACAGTGTATGTTAGACCCTAAAAATTAGGAATGAAAAAATGTCAGATAAGTGGCAGGTAAATAGGTAGACCCCCATTAGGTAGGTAAACAGGGCCTTCCTCCATTAATTTGGTAGGTAGCTGGGGCTGTCCCCAGTAACTAGCCAGGTAGCTGGGGCTGCCCCCAGTAACTATCCAGGTAGCTGGGGCTGCCCCCAGTAACTAGCCAGGTAGCTGGGGCTGCCCCCAGTAACTAGCCAGGTAGCTGGGGCTGCCCCCAGTAACTAGCCAGGTAGCTGGGGCTGCCCCCAGTAACTAGCCAGGTAGCTGGGGCTGCCCCCAGTAACTAGCCAGGTAGCTGGGCTGCCCCCAGGAACTAGCCGTTAGCTGGGGCTGCCCCCAGTAACTAGCCAGTTAGCTGGGGCTGCCCCCAGTAACTAGCCAGTTAGCTGGGGCTGCCCCCAGTAACTAGCCAGTTATCTGGGGCTGCCTCCAGTAACTAGTCAGTTAGCTGGGGCTGCCCCCAGTAACTAGCCAGGTAGCTGGGGTTGCCCCCAGTAACTAGCCAGGTAGCTGGGGCTGCCCCCAGTAACTAGCCAGGTAGCTGGGGCTGCCCCCAGTAACTAGCCAGTTAGCTGGGGCTGCCCCCAGTAATTAGCCAGTTAGCTAGGGCTGCCCCCAGTAATTAGCCAGTTAGCTAGGGCTGCCCCCAGTTATTAGCCAGGTAGGGCCAGTAATTAGCAGTCAGGGCCAGTATGTAGCCAGGCAGGGCCAGTATGTAGCCAGGCAGGGCCAGTATATGGGCAGGCAGGGCAGTATATAGGTAGGCAGGGCCAGTATATAGCCAGGCAGGGCCAGTATATAGGCCAGCAGAGCAGTATATAGCCAGGCATGGCCAGTATATGGGCAGGCAGGGCAGTATATAGCCAGGCAGGGCCAGTATATGGGCAGGCAGGGCAGTATATAGGTAGGCAGGCAGGGCTGATATATAGGTAGGCAGGGCAGTATATAGGTAGACAGGCAGGGCAGTATATAGAGAGCCAGGCAGGGCAGTATATAGGATGCAGGCAGGGCAGTATATAGAGAGCCAGGCAGGGCAGTATATAGAGAGCCAGGCAGGGCAGTATATACGAAGCAGGCAGGGCAGTAAAAAGGTAGCCAGGCAGGGCAGTATATTGGATGCAGGCAGGGCAGTCTATAGAGAGCCAGGCAGGGCAGTATATACGATGAAGGCAGGGCAGTTTATAGAGAGCCAGGCAGGGCAGTATACAGAGAGCCAGGCAGGGCAGTATATAGAGAGCCAGGCTGGGCAGTATATAGGATGCAGGCAGGGCAGTATATAGAGAGCCAGGCAGGGCAGTATATAGAGAGCCAGGCAGGGCAGTATATTGGATGCAGGCAGGGCAGTATATAGAGAGCCAGGCAGGGCAGTATATAGAGAGCCAGGCAGGGCAGTATATGGGATGCAATCTGGGCATTATATAGAGAGCCAGGCAGGGCAGTATATAGGATGCAGGCGGGGCAGTATATAGAGAGCCAGGCAGGGCAGTATATAGAAAGCAAGGCAGGGCAGTATATGGGATGCAATCAGGGCATTATATAGAGAGCCAGACAGGGCAGTATATAGCAAGGCAGGGCAGTATATAGCGAGGCAGGCAGGGAAGTATATAGGATGCAGGCAGGGCAGTATATAGAGAGCCAGGCAGGGCAGTATATAGGATGCAGGCAGGGCAGTATATAGGATGCAGGCAGGGCAGTATAGAGAGAGCCAGGCAGGGCAGTATATAGGATGCAGGCAGGGCAGTATATAGAGAGCCAGGCAGGGCAGTATATAGGATGAAGGCAGGGCAGTATATAGAGAGCCAGGCAGGGCAGTATACAGAGAGCCAGGCAGGGCAGTATATAGGATGCAGGCAGGGCAGTATATGGAGAGCCAGGCCAGGCAGTATATAGAGAGCCAGGCAGGGCAGTATAACGGATGCAGGCAGGGCAGTATATAGAGAGCCAGGCAGGGCAGTATATAGAGAGCCAGGCAGGGCAGTATATAGGCTGCAGGCAGGGCAGTATATGGGCAGGCAGGGCAGTATTCAGAGAGCCTGGCAGGGCAGTATACAGAGAGCCAGGCAGGGCAGTATATAGGATGCAGGCAGGGCAGTATATAGAGAGCCAGGCAAAGGGGAGTATATATGATGCAATCAGGGCAGTATATAGAGAGCCAGACAGGGCAGTATATAGAGAGCCAGCAGGGCAGTATATAGATAGCCAGGCAGGGCAGTATATAGGATGCAGGCAGGGCAGTATATAGAGAGCCAGGCAGGGCAGTATATAGGATGCAATCAGGGCAGTATATAGAGAGCCAGACAGGGCAGTATACAGAGAGCCAGGCAGGGCAGTATATAGAGAGCCAGGCAGGGCAGTATATAGGATGCAGGCAGGGCAGTATATAGAGAGCCAGGCAGGGCAGTATATAGAGAGCCAGGCAGGGCAGTATATAGGATGCAGGCAGGGCAGTATATAGAGAGCCAGGCAGGGCAGTATATAGAGAGCCAGGCAGGGCAGTATATAGGATGCAGGCAGGGCAGTATATAGAGAGCCAGGCAGGGCAGTATACAGAGAGCCGGGCAGGGCAGTATACAGAGAGCCAGGCAGGGCAGTATATAGGATGCAGGCAGGGCAGTATATAGAGAGCCAGGCAGGGCAGTATATAGGATGCAATCAGGGCAGTATATAGAGAGCCAGACAGGGCAGTATATAGAGAGCCAGGCAGGGCAGTATATAGAGAGCCAGGCAGGGCAGTATATAGGATGCAGGCAGGGCAGTATATAGAGAGCCAGGCAGGGCAGTATATAGGATGCAATCAGGGCAGTATATAGAGAGCCAGACAGGGCAGTATATAGAGAGCTAGGCAGGGCAGTATATAGAGAGCCAGGCAGGGCAGTATATAGGATGCAGGCAGGGCAGTATATCTAGACCCAGGCATGGCAGTATATAGAGAGCCAGGCAGGGCAGTATATAGAGAGCCAGGCAGGGCTAGTAGTTTAAGAAAAAAACAAAAACAAACTAATACTCACCTGATGTCTCTGCTTCCTCTTCTGTCTTCGCCCGGAGCGGCCGCCAGCAACAGAGTGCGGGACCATGGAGCAGGCGCGTGATGACGTCATTACATCGCACGCCTGCCCCGCGGCCTCCTGGGAGATGAACAGACGAGATCAGAAGATCCCAGCTGTTCAGCCTCGGCTGCTGCTTGCACCGCGCGGTGCAGGCGGCGGCCGTGATGGCTGCATGGTTGGGTCTGTGACCCGGCCATGCAGCGAGGGGGGCTGGTCGGCGCCCTGGCACATTGGTCCGGTTGCATATGCGACCGTTGCGGCCCCTGTACGTGCACCTGGCGGCACTCGGTGCCCGCCGGGGGGAACACCGACCCCCGGCTGGCGCTCCGAGCCGGCACTGCGGCCCAGACCCCAGCAGCCCGCCGGGCAAATGCCCGGTTTGCCCTATGCGCAGTCCGGGCCTGTCCAGGTGGTACAGGTTGCCACCCACCCCTTTCACAAATGGTATCCTTCTGTTCCAGGAACGTGCTGGCGTTGCAACCAGGAGCCTGGCACCATGGTACACATCTGGTGGGGATGTGTGGCGCTCAGGGGGTTTTGGGGAACCATACTGCGGGCTATCGCTGACTGCACCGGGTTCTGTGTGCCGAATTCTCCCGAAGCCACATTGTTGTTTATTTTTCGACTTCCCTAGCCACTTATAAGAAATCTTTGGTTAGGCACCTCATTCAGGCGGCTAAAACTATTATACCGAGGCATTGGCACCAGACCTCACTCCCCACTGTTTGTGAGTGGATCGAGGAGGTTTCCTTCCTCTATCGAATGGAGGAACTGATAAGCCACTCACCCCGACGACGACACTAGGTTTTTGATACTTGGACTCCGTGGGTTCAATTTCAGGGCTCCCAGGCGTTTAAAGCCCTTTCGGGGTAGTGGGAGTGTTGGATAGGAGGCAGTGGTGGCCCATCCCTTGGTGTTGACCTTTCCTCCCCCTTCTTGAAGTACTGTATCTTTCTTATTCTGCTGCCATTTATCCTCCGCGGGGCCAATGGCCCTGATGGGTCCCTTCCCCTTTCACCCCTTCCCCCTGCCACCAGTGTGGTTTTGATTTTGTTTTTCTTTTTCTTTCCCTGACGCAGCTGTAACATTAACATCACAGCCCCATGTGATTTTTGCATATGTCTGCATACTCTTGGTTTTTCTTGCATCAACCGATACGCACAGATTGTGCCTCTATTATTGTATTTTATTATGCGATGTGACTGCGAGACTGTTTTTTTTTGTCTATGTTCTTTGCCTTTGTTATAAGAAAATGTTTAATAAACACTAAATTTAAAAAAAAAAAAAAAAAAACTGCCTGAATGGATGGGCGGAGTGAATGACCAAAACGAAGGCTTCCAAGCAAACAATCACAAAAAAAAAAAAAATGTCAGCACCTCACAAAATTGAATAAAAAATGGTGCTGATTTCAAACTGATATAGCTGCAATGCAAATGCAAACAGACCAGCAGCACTCTGCAAACGCTAAGGCTATGTTCACACGAAGTATTTGCAGGGCGTAATTACGGGGGCGGGGCGGGAGCGGGGGGGTGTGCGGGGGGGGCCGGCACTTCGCCGGCCCATAGACAATCACTGCTAGCGGCGAAATATACGCCGCTAGAAAGTGGGCATGTCAATTATCTCCCCGCCCGGCGGCTTGCCGGGAGGTAAGGAGGCGTAATCCGTTCCTATGGAATGTGAATTCCGAATGAATGGGGGTTTTTTGG